>SNQJ01S0178129.1:0-15430 GCA_010110895.2 Picea sitchensis | reverse complement strand
TACTCGCAGGATCGATCTACAGTGATGAGGATGCACTCCTTTTTGGTCAGGATGACCATATCACATGTCTGGACACATCTGTATGGGATCCAGGCACAGATGATATTAGTAGGGTGAGTGCACAGGAGGATACAGCTGCCCATACAGGATACAATGCAATTCAGATGGGGGTCGCAGTTGGTGATGGCGTGCAATGGCATACAGGAGGACCCAGTAGCACAATGGATAATGGGCAGTTCAGTATTGTTATCGTGCAATTTGTAGTTATGGTAAAAGACGGATGAAAGGATATCAAACTGGCGTAACTGAACCAATCCCACCACTGTCACCTCAATGGGAAGGTTCTTTCTATTTAGGGAGGTAAGGCCCAGGGGAGACGTCCCCGGTGACCTGGGGTTTTGAGAAGGCAAAAGGTTTAACAAGGCTAAGTGAGAATTTCCCACTCACAAGTCACCACCGAGCAGAAAGTCCTGCTTATAGCCAATAAAAATGAAAGATAACCAGAAGTAATAACCAATAAGAGTACCTGCCCGAGACAAAGCAATAATGAAACTACATGTGCAAGTTTGCTTGCTGGTTAGTACTTCATGTAATCAATGACCTTCTGATAATAAGCAATTGAGCAATAATATTGATGAAGTAAATCAATGTTTATACAATAGCAGTGGTTACACAATATCACTTCACAATAAATGCTAATGAAGCTTCACAATAAACAATGGCAATTTATCATCGGTGTAACAATACTTGAAGCAACGTCTTAGCTAATCATTCAATTGCTTTTAAAGGCAATAGATGCTGCAATAAATATGTTTATAGCACAAGTAACAGGTAGCAGCAATAGGGTTAGAAAATTAGTCTAGGCTAGGGTTAGAAAGGTTAGTAAAATATTGTTCAAAGTGTTTAGAAGTTGTTTGAGGTCAAAGTACTCAACATACAAGACCCTAGATCAGTGCGTTGCTAGGGTATATGGAGTCAAAGAGGCCGCAAAGGTTGAAGGACTGAAATGATAATGAAACACCAAAGACAAGAAGGCTAAGTGTCAAGGTGTTGCTAAAGCAAGACCTCAACAACGAAACCCTAGGGGAGAGAGGCTCACTAAGGGGTAGAAACCCTAGGCCTTAGTGCTCTCTCCTCGTTCTTTAGCTCAATGGCAATAATAAAATGGCTAGCTTGAATAATGATTGATAAAGTCTAAGACAAGAGAGTTTGTAAGGGATGTGTTGCTAAAGCAAGGCTTCACTAGACAAACCCTAGGCCTTGGTGCGTTTTCTCCTTCTTAGATAACAACAAGGATAAAAACGGCTAGGTTATAGAAGAATGGTAGTAGAGTGTTGCTATGGAAAGGCTCTATCTATCTTCGGCAAAATCAAATAGCTCTTAACTTGGTAGGGACATGAGACAAGGACCTTTAGCATGTCCTTGTCACCTAGGGTTTAATTCAACAAATTATAATAATAAATGCAAGAAAACAATACTACAACCATTCAATCAAGAAGTTTTGCAGAAATTCACTTACATTTAACCAAGAAATCACATAGCCATACCCTAGTTGTAAACCTTCCACCAAGAAGAAATGCAAAAAATGCCAAGAAAAGTCTTCCTTCAACAAGTGCGCCTCAAAATTTCAGCCAATAACCCTTAGAAGGACGCAAATTTCAGACCTAACTAATGAGTAAGTGAAAGATGATGAAAATATGAAGGTAAAAACCCTCAATTTATACAATAGCAATGACCTTAATTACTTTTTAGGTCATCAAAAGGCTGACAAGGCCAAAATACCAAAATCATACTGTTTTACATTAAATGTCATAAACTAAAACCCTAATCAAGATAAAGCAAGATGTCATGCCCCTTCTAGGGTGACGTTAGCCCTTTCTAGGGCAAATGCAGCCTTCGGAGCCAAACGTTAGCCCTCCTTGGGCTTCTCCAACCTGCCACTCGTGCCAAACTGCCCTGTCTGTCTGCCAAAACGTCCTTGAAGCAAGGATGACGTCATGAACCTCCTGGGTGACGTCCTAGGCCTTCGAAGGCCAACGTTCGAGTGAAGGGGGCACAAACCCCCTAGGTACAGGTCTGCTTAGCTGCCTCTGGTGGATTCTTCTACTCTTCCCTGGTACAAACGCTCTGCCTTGTCTTTTACCCCTGCTGGGGTCTCAGCATCCATCGGGTGGGCTCTTTTGCCCCATGGAGGTCGGAACTAATCATCTCCCCATGTGTATCTGTCCAACGTGGTACCTGTCTGTCGGGCATGATCCTGCACATCAATAGATACGCGGTCTTCGAAGGCCAACGTTTGAGTGAAGGGGGCACAAACCCCCTAGGTACAGGTCTGCTTAGCTGCCTCTGGTGGATTCTTCTACTCTTCCCTGGTACAAACGCTCTGCCCTGTCTCTTACCCCTGCTGGGGTCTCAGCATCCATCGGGTGGGATCTTTTGCCCCATGGAGGTCTGAACTAATCATCTCCCCATGTGTACCTGTCCAACGTGGTACCTGTCTGTCGAGCATGATCCTGCACATCAATAGATACGCCCTCCATGGGCTTATAAGTCACAGGGATCATAGCAATGTCAATCACATCTAATCATCAATATTATTAAACATGTGCATAAAACGCCTTTACCCCAGTCTAGTGCTCAAAGACATTATACAAGTCTGTAATGCAAGTTTGGAGGAAGTGACAGGACGTCCTATTGGGCTAGTGTCTACTAGAAGAGGGATGTTTCTGGAAAGGATTAAATCCAAGTCATGTAAGTGGGTGAGGTGGATGGGGATGCTCGGGAAAAAGGTGCAGTGATAGCAGGGATGGCTTACCTGTGGGTGCCTCTGTGGAGGGTGAGTTGTACCTATCATGGATGCAAATATTTCCAGGCCCATTCTTACCTTTTATCTTCATTCTTTTCCTTCCAAGATGCTAGTCAAAGGACACTGCCCTGGCTTGGTGACCAGTGGTGGCAATGTTAGCCACAAGTATTTTACGGAAATGAGAAGGCTGGCTCATGATGAGACCCCCTTTCTGTTGGCTATGCCACCAAGAGCCACTACCCTGGCGTGGTGACCAGATGCCGGTAGTGTCATACTGCCAGATGCTCATGGACCTAATAGGCTGGCTCGTGATGAGACCTCCTATCCTCTAACCAGGTCTTGTGTTATTGTTTTTATCTTTTTATTGCTTGTTTCTTTCAAGAAGCTAGTCAAGGGACACTGCCCTGGCTTGGTGACCAGTGGTGGTAATGTTAGCCACAAGCACTTTCACGGAGATGAGAAGGTTGGCTCCTGATGAGACCCCCTTTCTCTTGGCCATGCAACCAAGAGCCACTACCCTGGCGTGGTAACCAACTGCTAGTAGTGTCATACCATTAGGCACCCATGGACCTAATAGGTTGGCTCGTGATGAGACCCCCTATCCCTCATCTAGGTCTTGTTTTAGTATTTTTTACGAGTCCCTCTGTTTCTTGCTGAGAAGCTCTTTATTGCTTTCTCGAGGATCCCTGGGCGAAGCATCTCGAGGTTTTATTCTTAGGATTTTATTGTCAGCTGCCTTTACCCCCCAGGCCTTTTAGCGCATTCTTTCCACAAGGTAAGGTACAACCCCTAAATGATTGGCCAACCCTATGCCCAAACCAGTGTAATGGGACGGGTGAGCGGGAAATAAGATGGAAAGTGGTATGTATGACGGGAACAGATGATGGCTTTTCAGAAATCCCCCTAGTGGCAACTCAAAATCTATGGACACAAGCTTGCTAGGGCATCCTGTCATTCCCCTCAGACATGGTCAAGTGGACAAGTATAAGATCCAAGCACCCGTTAGGAACAAAAGGAATCAAATGCACATATTCAAAGGTTTTGAGGATCAGAGTGACACATACCATAATACCCGGACTCATTACCTCATGGAGCAAGAACCATCTCTGATACAGGACCAAGTCGAAGGTGATGGATGTTGCTGCTACTGCTGACAAAGTGGAGGCGCTGAAAGGGAGAAAAGATGGGCCCTCCAGGGCCATTCTGAAGTCGATCTGGCTCTCAGTACTCGATGTCTAGGACCTGTGGGCCTCGAGACATAATCTCCTCGTTATCCCAAAAAGTGGGGGATAACATCTGGCTCCAACTCGGGGACATGTGCTCACCATAGAGCGCATTAGAACCCCAACATCTCTGTCATGACCTGTAACCCGCATGATCTCAATAGAAAACATGAGTAATCACTTGGGGTGGTGATATCACCCCAGTGCAGACATATATATAAAACTTAAATAAAAGCAATCATATGTACAAGTGAGAAAGAAAACTACTCTAGCATGCAATGCAATGGTATATACAATGAATGCAAAATTCCTACTTACCTGTACTTACCTGTGAATTCAAGTCCCCCCACCTTGGTGGGGTTGAGGAGGTGCCCGCTGACTATTAAAGGGCACCTTCTTCCTTCCAAAGAGGACAAATAGTACGAGTCGTCAACTGATTTTCTTCCAACTTTAAAAGGTCCGAGCCAATATTGAGTACTTCCTTCGACATTAGTAGGCTCCCCCTTGCTGGTATCCCACATGCATACTATGTCCCCCTCCATGTATTCTCTGATCTTGTATTTGGTTGTTCCCTGAACAACCTTGGTGTATTGTACAGAGGGAGGAGGGTGGGATTCTGTCATAAAGACTTCCTGTTGGGGAGGCCGAATCTGTGTATCACTCTTTCCTATTTTTTGTGATTCTACATCCCCAACTTTCTTGCCTTTATATTTGTTTAGGAGTTGTTGGTATCCTTCTCTTGTAGGCCATTGCATTTGATCTTCCCTTTTTGCAAAGGGCATATCATTAGGAGAAAATTTAGGAAGAGTTTCCATGATTCGCTCATGTGCTTTGTCATTTTTGACGGGGTGACTAGTTTCTTGCACATGGGTTCCGGTCACTGGCACATTTGGGAGATGACCTATTATTCCATTTTTCAAAGGTATATTCACATAAGTGAGGTCCATCTCAAGGGTGCCACCCAACATTGAGGCAAACTTCCTAGACAACAACATCCCCCACACATTTGGGACGTCTACTATCACTGTGTCAATGTGGATTACTTTCTTAGGGTACTCTTTGAGGCAAACTTCCGCATTTTCAACTACTCCATGTGTGGGTATGGCTTTAGACTCGAAGCCACACACATTTCTGTAAGGTCGTGTGACTTTTAGGCCTAATTGTTGCATGACCTTGAGAGACATCATGTTAGCACCGGCCCCTTGAATCTAACATGCAATTGTTAAGGCTTTTCTTATTTATTAGCAAGGTCATGAAGAAGGGCGGGTGTTCATCATACTGGACCCTAAAGTGACCAGCTTGTAACATAATAGGAGGGTCCATAGGTCCATCTGATCCTTTGAAGAAATTATCAAACATTTCTTTAACAGATAGTACCTTAATGACTTCTCTCAGAGGGATGGTCACATGCATCTTGGATAGTGCCCCTTCAAAGTCAAAGTTCAAGTCCACTCTTTCGGTTTTAGGTGCTTCAAGAGGAGGAATGCTCGAAGGTGAAGGTTTTGTTTGAGTTATTTTAGGAATGGTAAGGGTAGGTTGGTTTAGCTTCTTTTGCCTATATACCTGAAATTCTCGTTTTGCCAACTTTTCCTTTGATTCAGGGTCCAAGTTGTTTATTATTTCCATTCTAGCCTTCCTGGCTGCCTGTTTTATCTCTTCTCGGTGTTCCTCAGGAGTGATATTGAGGCAAATCTGGGGGACCTCTATAATATGGCCTACGTTGTTTTCTTGGTCATGGGTTTCAATAGCCCCGAAAACATCTGCTTCCCACTTGACGAAGCCAACTCCCCTTCTTATTGAATGGTCATCATTCTGTGTAGGGAAATAATCATCCCGGTCTTCGGAGATGTCAGAGGCATCGTCAGGAGTCAGGACAATCATCCCCATCTCTTTCTTGCTCCAGAACGATGGGGGGAGATTCTGTCAAAGCACCACCCCTGATGCATTTTTCTTGAAAAAGTAACACCTCTTCATCTCCTAGTGCAATATTCTCGTGGTTACCTGGGATACTTTGGTCACCCTTTCCCTTAGTTCATGTTATTTCACTAATAATATCTTCTTCTGTCAAGGGAAGAGTGGGCCAACCTTGGAACAAGCACGGATCTAAGGAATCATAATAACTAGGTCCATGATCGTCTCTTAGCGAGGAAAAGGGTGTTTGCTCATTTTGCTGAAAATAATCTGTTTGTAACAGTGTGGAAGTTCCTTCGAAAGATAGTTGGTCATCTGGGGTTTGTTTTGTCAGATAAGGAATTTCCAACATTTCACAAATCCCTTTAAGCCTTTGCAAGACACAGGCCATACGAGTGCTTAGGTTGGTGCTATTATTGGCAGGTTGGGTTTGAATGCTAGTATGCACCTAGGGCTCTTCAAACTTCATTTCTGAGTCCTCATTGGTTTGGCCAAAGTATTCAAATCCGGGCTCACTCGTATCTTGACTTTCTTGGATTTGACTTGGCGTGGTCAAGGTAAATATGGAATCTTCAAAATTAGGTTTTTCATGAGTAGCCATACTTAAACCCTAGGATGGTTCATGTTGTCTTGAAAAATTCAAGGCATCTTTCATGTTTGAGAAACCCGTGCTCCATTTCCTCTGGAGAGTATTGTTTTCCAATTCTGGATCTTCCAGGAGGTCATGCTCTGGCCCTTCCATGCTCTCCTTATTCACTCCCCATATGTCATCATTGTTCAAAAGGTTGACCTGATGGGTGAGGCTACTAAACTTGAGGTTCTCATCAATTTGGCAAGCAACGTCTTGAGCTTCTTCTAGGTTTGCAGGGAAATGATTCTTGAGGGTGAGTTGTAAGATCCCTTCAAAGGAGTCGAGGTGACGTTGGAGAATCATGCTCTTGGGTAGGAAATTGGGCTCAAGTTTGTGAATAAGAGTATTGAACCTATCATTGAATCCCGTAACGTCTTCGTCTGTTTGTTTACAGGCTTCGAGGAATTGAGAGTAAAGGGAATCCATGCTTTCCTTTTCACACCAACTATTCTTAAAGATTTGTTCAAGATCTTCAGGGGTTTTGATGCTTCCTTTCGGAGGTTTGTTAATCCAGTTTCTGGCACTTCCAGTGAGTGAACTCACAAAGAGCCTTGTAAAGACATCGGGGTGTTCCTGTCCAGATTGGTAAAACTGAAACCCTTCACAAAACTTGGTCCAATGAGAGTGGCCACAAGATCCCTTTTCTCCTGAAAACCTAGGTATGCAGGAATCAACCTTATTGGGTAGATTATGTAACCCCCCTTGGGTGTTAACTAACTCCAAAGAGCCAAAGAGTTCTTTATGAGACCATTTGGGAGAACTCATGGGGATGACAGGATTTGTAGAGGCCATAGTAGTGGATGAAGGTATGTACTGACGCCCACTACGGGTCGTCATTAGTGGTTTGTGGAGTCGCCAGATAATTTGCTTGAAATCATCAAAGGATAAGGGAAAACAACCTAAGTGGAGTCGCCAGGTAAGCTTGTAAGATAAAGACTCTAAAGGCAAGGCTTACCGAAAAGTGTCGTCTTGAGGAGAATTGACTCATCGTTCCTCGACAACGGCGCCAAAATGTTATCGCGCAGTTTGTAGTTAGGGTAAAAGACGGATGAAAGGATATCAAACTGGTGTAACTGAACCAATCCCACCACTGTCACCTCAAGGGGAAGGTTCTTTCTATTTAGGGAGGTAAGGCCCAGGAGAGACGTCCCCAGTGACTTGGGGTTTTGAGAAGGAAAAAGGTTTAGCAAGGCTAAGTGATAATTTCCCTCTCACAAGTCACCATCGAACAGAAAGTCCGGCTTATAGCCAATAAAGATGAAAGATAACCAGAAGTAATAACCAATAAGAGTACCTGCCCGAGACAAAGCAACAATGAAACTACATGTGCAAGCTTGCTTGCTGGTTAGTACTTCATGTAATCAATGACTTTTTGATAATAAGCAATTGAGCAATAATATTGATGAAGTAAATCAATGTTTATACAATAGCAGTGGTTACACAATATCACTTCACAATAAATGCTAATGAAGCTTCACAATAAACAATGGCAATTTATCATCAATGTAACAATACTTGAAGCAACGTCTTAGCTAATCATTCAATTGCTTTTAAAGGCAATAGATGCTGCAATAAATATGTTTATAGCACAAGTAACAGGTAGCAGCAATAGGGTTAGAAAATTAGTCTAGGCTAGGGTTAGAAAGTTTAGTAAAAGATTGCTCAAAGTGTTTAGAAGTTGTTTGAGATCAAAGTACTCAACATACAAGGCCCTAGATCAGTGCGCTGCTAGGGTATATGGAGTCAAAGAGGCTGCAATTGTTGAAGGACTGAAATGATAATGAAACACCAAAGACAAGAAGGCTAAGTGTTGAGGTGTTTCTAAAGCAAGGCCTCAACAACGAAACCCTAGGCGAGAGAGGCTCACTAAGGTGTAGAAGCCCTAGGCCTTAGTGCTCTCTCCTCCTTCTTTAGCTCAATGGAAATAATAAAACCGCTAGCTTGAATAATGATTGATAAAGTCTAAGACAAGAGAGTTGGTAAGGGATGTGTTGCTAAAGCAAGGCTTCACTAGACAAACCCTAGGGAAAACGGCTCACCAAGGTGTAGAAACCCTAGGCCTTGGTGCATTTTCTCCTTCTTAGCTCAACAACAAGGATAAAAACGGCTAGGTTATAGAAGGATGGTAGTAGAGTGTTGCTATGGCAAGGCTCTATCTATCTTCTGCAAAATCAAATAGCTCTTAACTTGGTAGGGACATGAGACAAGGACCTTTAGCATGTCCTTGTCACCTAGGGTTTAATTCAGTAAATTATAATAATAAATGCAAGAAAACAATACTACAACCATTCAATCAAGAAGTTTTGCAGAAATTCACTTACATTTAACCAATAAATCACATAGCCATACCCTAGTTGTAAACCTTCCACCAAGAAGAAATGCCAAAATTGCCAAGAAAAGTCTTCCTTCAACAAGTGCGCCTCAAAATTTCAGCCAATAACCCTAAGAAGGGCACAAATTTCAGACCTCACTAATGAGTGAGTGAAAGATGATGAAAATATGAAGGTAAAACCCCTCAATTTATACAGTAGCAATGACCTTAATAACTTTTTAGGTCATCAAAAGGCCGACAAGGCCAAAATACCAAAATTATATTGTTTTACATTAAATGTCATAAACTAAAACCCTAATCAAGCTAAAGCAAGATGTCATGGCCCTTCTAGGGTGACGTTAGCCCTTTCTAGGGCAAATGCAACCTCCTAGAGCCAAACGTTAGCCCTCCTTAGGCTTCTCCAACATGCCACACGTGTCAAACTACCCTGTCTGTCTGCCAAAACGTCCATGAAGCAAGGATGACGTCATGAACCTCCTGGGTGACATCCTAGGCCTTCCAAGGCCAACGTTCCAGTGAAGGGGGCACAACCCCCCTAGGTAAAAGTCTGCTCAGCTGCCTCTGGCGGATTCTTCTACTCTTCCCTGGTACAAACACTTTGCCCTGTCTTTGCCCCCTGCTGGGGTCTCAGCATCCATCGGGTGGGCTCTTCAGCCCCATGGAGGTCCGAACTAATCATCTCCCCATGTGTACCTATCCAATGTGGTACTTGTCCATCGGGCATGATCCTGCACATCAACAGATATGCCCTCCATGGACTCATAAGTCACAGGGATCATAGCAATGTCAATCACATCTAATCATCAATATTATTAAACATGTGCATAAAACCCCTTTACCCCAGTTTAGTGCTCAAAGACATTATACAAGTCTGCAATGCAAGTTTGGAGGAAGTGATAGGACGTCCTATTGGGCTAGTGTCTACTGGAAGAGGGATGTTTCTGGAAAGGATTAAATCCAATTCATGTAAGTGGGTGAGGTCGATGGGGATGCCTGGGCAAAAGGTGCAGTGATAGCAGGGATGGCTTACTAGTGGGTGCCTCTGTGGAGGGTGAGTTGTACCTGTCATGGATGCAAATATTTCCAAGCCCATTCATACCTTTTATCTTCATTCTTTTCCTTCCCAAATGCTAGTCAAAGGACACTGCCCTGGCTTAGTGACCAGTGGTGGCAATGTTAGCCACAAGCATTTCACGGAAATTAGAAGGTTGGCTCGTGATGAGACCCCCTTTCTCTTGGCTATGCCACCAAGAGCCACTACCCTGGCGTGGTGACCAGATGTCGGTAGTGTCATACCNGTCTTATTGTTTTTTTCTTTCAAGAAGCTAGTCAAGGGACACTGCCCTGGCTTGGTGACTAGTGGTGGCAATGTTAGGCACAAGCACTTTCACGGAGATGAGAAGGCTGGATCGTGATGAGACCCCCTTTCTCTTGGCCATGAGAGCCACTACCCTGGCGTGGTAACCAGCTGCTAGTAGTGTCATATCGTTAGGCACCCATGGACCTAATAGGATGGCTCGTGATGAGACCCCCTATCCCTCAACTAGGTCTTGTTTTAGTATTTTTTACGGGTCCCTCTGTTTGTTGTTGAGAAGCTCTTTATTGCTTTCTCGGGGATCCCTGGGCGAAGCATCTCGAGGTTTTATTCTTAGGCTTTTATTGTTAGCTGCTTTTACCTCCCAGGCCTTTTAGCCCATTCTTTCCACAAGGTAAGGTACAACCCCGAAATGATTGGCCAACCCTATGCCCAGACCAGTGTAATGGGACGGGTGAGCGGGAAATAAGATGGAAAGTGGTATGTATGACGGGAACAGACGATGGCTTTTCAGAAATCCCCCCAGTGGCAACTCAAAACCTATGGACACAAGCTTGCTAGGGCATCCTGTCATTCCCCCCAGACATGGTCAAGTGGACAAGTATAAGATCCAAGCACCTGTTAGGAAGAAAAGAATCAAATGCACATATTCAAAGGTTTTGAGGATCAGAGTGACACATACCATGATACTCGGACTCATTACCTCATGGTGCAAGAACCATCTCTGATATAGGACCACGCCGAAGGTGATGGATGTTGCTGCTACTGCTGACAAAGTGGAGGCACTGAAAGGGAGAAAAGATGGGCCCTCCAGTGCCATGCTGAAGTCGATCTGGCTCTCGGTACTCCATGTCTAGGACCTGTGGGCCTCGAGACATAATCTCCTTGTTATCCCAAAAAGTGGTGGATAACAAGTACCTTATCTTTTGAGGAGTGTGTTGTTGAGGATTCCATTATTGACACTAGCAGTGAGAGGCATGAGGTAGCGCCTCAACAGGGTTTTGATCAGGAGTCACAACACTTGACAAGACATTTGAGAGTCAGTGGAGACATGATCATGGTAGCCACTAGATGCATTGATGATACACACGCATTGGTGGCAAGTTATTGTTGGAGGGCCTCGATGGCACATGATAGTTCAGATAGGGGACTTGCCATTGATGACTTGCATACATTCAGGGAGAGAGTGATTGTGATAATGGCCGACTACCAACATTTATTGATGGATAGAGATTACCTATTGGAGGTTGGCGAGATGTATCACAGGGCACTAAGGGAGCAAGAGGTTGAAGTGGACTGACTCACTCATTAGTTGGTGAGCACCCGAGGATTCTTGGAAGGCACACAAACAACCCTTCAAGAATCAGAGGCCAAATTAGAGGAGCTCCTTGAGGAGACTAGTCAGAGATCCACTATATCTATCTCAACAGAGAGTCAGATATATCCTTCAGTTACATTGTTAGAGGATATTGGTGGTTTGGCAGAGGAGCTCCAGTGGATGGAGGAGCATGAGGAGATGTACTTAGTAGAGTATGGAGATTCCTCTCCCTTGCAGCAGTATACAGATCTGATAGATCACCTTCACTGTAGCAACAATTGGGTGAGTGATGATGGATGGAGAATGATTGACCTGCAATTTGTGGAGATACCTACTGTTGTACCCGATGGTTGGTGTTCAGTGATGAGTACAGGCAGTTATTTACGATGGGTTCCGATGGAAGAGCATTTGGTCAAGTCCGTGGGATTGACCAAAGCGTATGACACTTTCCAGTCCTATAGTTGGTTGCAGATATTTAGGATAGCCTTTCCCGATACTTTCATCATTGAAAACAGCACAGGGGGAGCTAGACAGTGGCAGGGGACATGGAGAGTTGGTAGGTTGAGACCACCTAATAGGAGTGTCTTAATGAAGTAAAACAGGATAGGGGTGGATCATTAGAGACAGACAGTTGAGGCCCTAGGCGTGATAGAGAGTATCTTAGGCCATGGGACAAAGGATATCTCAGAGGTTGTTACATATTCAGAATCTCATTGGGATGAGGATGGAGGGATTTCTGAAAGTCACTTCTCATCATCTTATCGTGTAAAGCTCTTCCTCCCGATTCCGATGAGTTATTACACTAAGAGGTTTCTCCAAGTAATATGCCCATTATGACCTTCTTAGTGAATTTAATTAAGATATGACTCATAATAACTCAAAATTACGGAAATAGTCGGAATGCAACGGAACCAAAGACAAGTTGTGCGGAATGGATCTCGATGATGAACGATGCAAGTCGGCCCTAATAAAACCCCTCAATATCTCCCAAACTCTCTGTCACCCCTATCTGCCTACTCTGGTAGGCATAACACTCTGTACTGTAATAATGTCCAAAAATGTGGACATTACACGTTTAATAACACACTCTCACAAATCTGTCATCTGGCACGAAAATGTTGCTGCTCAAAAATTGTACATAACGATAAAAGCTCTAATCCACAAGGTACAAATCAAGGGCACTTGTTAGGATGGTCACCATTGTCACCTTAGTAACCTATCGTATGCACTTTAGGTTGGCTATCATCGGGCTTAAGGTCGGTATCCCTAGTAGGATTAATAAGACTTGTTATCGCACAATTTATACTTGTCCCAAAGGGAAAGGCTAAAGGAGGGTAAATTGGCATAACAGGAGGTTGTCCTATCACTGTCACCTTAAAAAGACACCTCTTTCTATTTAGGGATGATGGCCCAGGGGAGACGTCCTCGGTGACCTGGGGGTTTGAGAAGGCAAAGGTTGAAGTATCAAGAAAAGATATCCCCTCTCACAAGTCACACCGATCAGAAAGTCCCAAAGTTTTAGCAAATGAAGCAATGATATGCTTGAGTGTACCTGCCCAGAACAAAGCAACAAGAAAACACTATTTTGCTAGTACAATTTGATGTTAGTGCTTCATAAAAACTTCGGACTTGTCAATGAAAGCAATAAGTTGATGCAAGATGAAGCATGTTATCGCACCGTTTGTAGCTAGGAAAAGGGCTATAAGATTGAAGGCCAAACTGGCGTAACAGGAACCTATCCCACCCAATGTCACCACGATGGGGAGGTTCTTTCTCTTTAGGGAGGTTAAGCCCAGGGGAGACGTCCCCGGTGACCTGTGGTTTTGAGGAGGCACAAGGATAATGAGACAAGGACAAACTTTCCCCCTCACAAGTCACCACCCAAATAGAAAGTCCCGGCTAAACAACCAATAATGAAGTAAATCCCCTATGAAGAATACCTGCCCGGATCAAGACAACAACAAACAAATATATGCAAGCTATATTTCAATGGGTTAGTACTTCATAAGACTATCTAATATTCAATATAAGCAATTTGAAAGTAAATGTTGACGAAGTCAATGTTTGCAAAATAACACTTGAAAGTAAATGTCACTTCACCAATAAATACTAGAACGATATGGCATTCAATGCAACAAATCGATACTTAACTCAATTAATGCCTTTAACTACCATTCAATTGCTCATAAAATGAAACGTTGCTGCATTAAAGATGTAATAACCAAGGATGACGTCAATAGCTAGGGTTAGTAAGTTAGCTAGAGCTAGGGTTAGTGTAGTTAGGGTTTCAATTGAGAAGTTTTGAGAGTGTTTAGATCAAGTTCTTACTTCAACTTTGGAGGACTTAGATCAATGACTTAGGGTTTAATGGAGTCATAAATGAAGGACGCAAGAGTTGAAGGGGGTGAGATTTTAAAGGACTAGAGGGATAAGTTTTGAAGTGCTGTTAAAGCAGGGCTTCAAAATCTTAACCCTAGGGGAGAGAGGCTCACTCCGGTGTTGATAAAGCAAGGCCTCGTGCTCTCTCCTCCTTCCCGGCAAACAACTAGCTCAAATGAAATACAACATCAAGACAAGAGGGCTTAAAGAGGGAGAGTGTTGCTAAGGCAAGGCTCTTTCATCAAACCCTAAAAGAAAATGGCCCTGGGTGTAGATGACCTAGGCCTGGGACGTCCTCTTCCTCTTGAAGTCAAAATGGTACGGCTAGCTAAGGGGAGGAAGAAAAAGGAGTGTAGCTATGGCTAGGCTCTCTTCTTCTTCTTCAATGGCTAAAAGCTTTTCTATCAGGGGACATGAGACAAGGACCTACTTGCGTGCTTGTCACCTAGGGTTTTGATTCAACAAATTATAAATACATGCAAGATAATAAGACTACAACCATTCATTTAAGAAATTTTGCAGAAAAATACTTACAATTCATCAAAAATAACCATGCAAACCCTAGTTGTAACACCTTCTTTCAAGAAAAACACCATAGAATGCCAAAAATTTCTTCCTTCAACAAGTGCGCCTTCCTTAAATCAGCCAATAACCCAAATAGGGCGCTAAAAATCAGACTTCACTAATGAGTGAGTAAGTTGTGATGCTAAAATGAGAATCAAAATCCTCAATATATACTGTATCAATGACCTAATTTTACGTTTTAGGTCATAAAAAGGCCGACAAGGCCATAATGTCAAAATCATACTGTTCTTACATTAAATGCCAAGTAAAAAACCTAATTAAGTAGAAAAGAGAGTAAAAGCCCCTTCAAGGGAAGCGCTAGCCCTTTCTAGGGCAAATGAGACATCTAGGAGCAAAACGTTAGCTCCCCAGGGGCCTCTCCAACATGGCACACGTGCCACTGCTGCCCAGTCTGCCTGCAAAAGCGTCCATGAAGCTAGATGATGTCATGATGAGGATGGGGACGTCCTAAGCCTTCCAAGGCTAGTGTTCCACTGAAAAGGGGTCATTCCCTCTAGGTCTAGTCCTGTCGGAGTATCTCTGGTGGAACGTCCTCTTCCTCTTAGGTGCAAAACCCCTGATCAAGCTCTGTCCTTTCTCTACCCCTTGATGGGGTCTCAGCATCCATCTGGTGGGCTCTTCAGCCCCATGGAGGTCCGAACGGGTCATCTCCCCATGTGTACCAGTCCAAATTGTACATGTTCATCGGGCATGGTCCTGCACATCAAAAGCTACGCCCTCCATGGGCTCATCAGTCACAGGGATCATAGCAATGTCAATCACATCTCATCATCAATATTATTAAACATATGCATAAAACCCCTAATACAACAGTCAATAGCTTAAAGACATTACAAAAACCTGCAATACAAGATTGGAGAAAAGAACAAGGCATCCTATTGGGCTAGTGTCCACAAGAAAAGGAAAGTTTCCAGAAAGATCTCATCCAAG
>SNQJ01S0178128.1:0-19718 GCA_010110895.2 Picea sitchensis | reverse complement strand
AATTGGTTGTTGGTCTGTGTTTTCTTTTGGTTTGTTATGAGCACACTGTGAAACCCAGCATGCAACCTTTTTACTTTTGTAATTGATATCGCTGTTACCCTTACCCTTTTTCTTTGCATACCTTTTAACATGCTTACTGCCATCTTTTAGGCATGAATCAGGCCGGGTGTCAGTTTGGGTAGGGTTTGGGTAGGTTGAGGGTTCAAGAGAGGGCAAGAGCGTAGGAGGAGGAACGATATGCCCGACAAGGGTTTCTGTAACCACAGTTTTGTCAACTTGTCCAATTTCAGGCCTGGCAAAACCATTTCTCAACAAGAAATCATCCCAACAATCGTCATTCACCTTCAACTGATAAATCACAATAATTTTAATTAAACAGTGGTGGAAGAGGCTGGAGTCGGCTTTCTCCCTCTTGAAATGTTTAGCCATTTTATATAAACTCCGAAGGAGGAAATGTGGCATATTTAAGGGAAAATCTATGAAACTCATGAGTAGCCGTAGGTGGTATAGGAAAACTAGGCTGTATCTACCCTCGCATGTAACAAACTGCTTGATAATAGCCAACAAATCATGCCACCTAGACTTAAGAGCTGTAACTGGCATACCTTTATCGCAACTATTGATTTTCCTTGAGGTAAACAGTAGTGGCCATGGTACTTCGTCAACCTTCGAATTTTTAAACCATCTTTGTCCCTCGGCCGACAGACCAGTGGCTGAGCTAAGGAAATCCTCGTTTACTTCGAGCTGGACATCCCCAATTTTGTCTCTGCACCCATCGAATGTAAGTGCAAATTGCTGAGCGAATGCGAGGTTGAAACCCTCGAACTTCTCAATAAAAACCAACCAACCATTCCTCTCTAGGTCCTCTTGGGCGTTATCAAACAACAACAAAGTTTGGACACCGTTGGGCTCGATTCGCACTACATGAGCCATAGCTAATAGCACAAAATCAACAGGGTAATCGACGATAGGGTTTGACATGGTAGACACAGAACCATTTTTCCCACAGCTTCCCCAAAACAAGCAAAGGCAACCCGAAATGCAAGACATAGCGTTAATGCTTATGCGTGCGAGGGTGGTAGAGTAAATTGGGACCATGCAAAAATATCATGTCGGGCTGTACAATCGACAACGCCTTGGTAAAATGTTACATTCAAATCACAATAGTGCATATCAAAAAGAAATTTAAACAACATGTCAAATGAATTATCATATAACCACGATTTGGCCCAAAAATTAATGTATTCAATCAAACCATTGTGTCAAAGCTTTTGTAAATCAACACCATATTAATAATAATCAAAAGCATAGATATTTGGTGTTTTGATAATATGTGACGAGTGGTGTGTTTGAATTCAAAGAGTTATGACCACATAAACAAATAGGTTCCTAACAATCCAAAATATCATTTTAATGAAATCAACATGAATTCCAACTTTAGGTTTTCACGCTTGCAGTCGTGAAAATGAAAACGAAAAGCCAGTATGCAAAAGCGAAAGATAATGGTGTCATTTAAAAAAAAAGTTGCGACGAGTATTGAGGGTTCAAAACCCTTGTGTAGGCAGCTTGTAAGGAAAAAGATAGGAATTAATACGGCTGCCAACAATGGAGACACACTGGTAGAAGCAGTTATCTCTGCCAAATGAACAAGTCCAGATTAGGATAATGAGAAAAAGTCCAACTTGAAAACAACCAGAAAACTGTTTGAACATCATCATTAATCATAAAAAAATTCCAGCTTGTTATTTTAAAAGATGAAAACTGATAACAATCTTAACAAAAGCGAGTCACGATATTAAGGTTAAAATCTTCAATACTGTTGACAGAGCCACTGCTGCCAACAAGCATCCATAGCCTCGACAGGGTTGCCAATTAACCCACTCCAATATCCATGTCCTGCCAAGAAGTTCCAGATCAGAATAAAGGACATTTAAGGTCAAGAGATTCCATATTTAAAAAATTTCATATACCCGACATTGCTTCACTGCCAGCGGGCCTGTTCAATACCCCGACGAAGTTATATTGGCGTCATGCATGCATTTACCCGCTGCCAGCAGACCTGTTCAGTATCCCGGCGGGTTTACAAGAACTTCCCATAGCTCTTTAATGATTTATTTGGTTTTTAAAGATATATAATTGAGCGGGGCGATGCTGAAAATTGTGATATTTTGGACATATTTTAATAAATTACAAACCTTGAGAGATTTTTTTTTTTAACTTTCCTTCATTAAGATCTAGAGATGGTTTAATGGTAGACTGACCTTCGAAGGCAGGGAGACATCTATGAGTTGTTCTCTTAAGGAACAGGGACAACGTAAGAAGAAATGGATGATCATGAAAAGCTTCAGTTACAGATTGAAATCAAGAAGCGTCTTTCAAGCAACAAGCTTTGTTCAACATGGCTGTAAACTTCAGAGGCATATCATAATTGATGTTTAAACGAACTTTCAACAGTCATTTCAGAGGAAATTTGTTTTTGTTCTCTTAATCTGAACAGTTCATGATGCAGGTATATGTATTTCAAAAGTAAAAAATGATAAGCGTAAGGGAGAAATCAAAACCAAAACAACAAAGAAAAATGAAAAGAAAACAAAGGAAAACGTATTTACACAGTGTACACAGGGTAGTCATCAAGCGAAATACTTTTTAAGAGCTTGGCCATTCACCGGATAGGTGTCTGGCTGCCCCTCTAGACTCTGTAATCTGAAAGAGCTGGGACCCAATTTCTCAGCAATAAAAAATGGTCCTAGCCATAAGTTCTGAAACTTCATATGCTCTCCCTTTCCCTCATGTGGTTTGTCCCATTTTAGGACAAGGTCACCTAATTCAAAGTTCCTATCAGTGGCAACGTTGGAATCAAACCAACTTTTAACCACAAGTTGATGCTGATCTAACTTTCGTTTTGCTTGAGCCCTTACTTCTTCTAGTTTTAATAATGCGTTAATTGGATTCTCCAAAGGAGGGCAGTCCTCTTCCTGTATTTTCTGTGATAGCTGCAGTGAGGGAAGAAGAATATGTGGTGGCAAAATTGATTCTCTGCCATAGACAAGAAAGAAGGGAGAGTTACCCACAACAGTTTTTGGGGTTACTCTATCGGCCCAGATTGTGTTTAACAATGCATTATGCCAATTTTTGTGATTTTCAGATACCGTTCTCTTGATAATTTTAATCAGATTCTTATTAGTTGATTCTGCCAATCCATTGCCTTGAGGGTAATAGCTGGCAGAATATTTTAATTTAATTCCTTTTTCTAGAGAGAACTCACTCATATCAAGAGACGAAAAATAGGAAGCGTTATCGAATACTAAACAACCAGGGATACCAAAACGAGTAATAATATTTGAATTTAAAAAGGCAATTACCTGACTGGTATTCACAGCTTTTAATGGGACAACCTCGGACCACCTAGCGAAGTAATCCTTGGCTGTTATGATAAACTTATGCTGCTGTGAGGATGGCGGATTGATCGGGCCTATAATATCAAGACCCCACTGCTGAAAAGGGGAGTCTACTGAAACATGCTGCAGAGGGAAGGTTGGTTTCTGTATTCATCCAGACGCTTTTTGACAAATAACACACTTGCGACACAATGCATGAGCATCTTTAAAAAGTGTAGGCCAGTAATAACCTGCTCTTAATACTTTATGGGAAGTGGTATCTCCACCAAAATGCCCACCAGCTTCTCCTGCATGCAATTCTAATAAGACCTTTTCTGCTTCATCTTTCTCAAGACAACGCATTAGTACTCCATCAAAATTTTGACGAAACAAAATACCATTAATTAATTGAAAGGAGGCATATTTCAATCTTAGCGCTCTTGTTTTAGTGGGATCCATGTGATGGGGGGCTGACCCATGTTCAAGAATTTTTTTTATATCATCATACCAGGGGCTAACAAGGTTTTATGCACAACAGATTAAATTTTGGTTGTGCTGTCCTGGGTTTGATACATCGTTTTCTTCTTGCTGTCCTGCGGCTAAGTCAACGACTAACTTGCATAGCCCTTGACCTATCACTATTTGTGCTGGGGTGATTTCTATGTCATACTCTTGTAAGGAGGTGACCCAGTTTGCCCTCTTTTCGCCTAGTTCTTTCTGTACTAACAGATTTTTGACGGCTGGGTAAGGGACGATAATTTTCGTCTTAGATTTGATAAGATCAGAAATGATTTACTGCTTTAAAAATAACATAGGCTTGCTGATCTACCACTGGGTAATTGAGTTCTGCGCCTTTGAAAGATGAGCTCATAAAGGCAATTAGGACTTCATTGTTTTCAACGTTCTTTTGAGTTAGGACAACAACGTAGGAGCGGTCAGAAGCAAATGTGTAGAGAGTGAAATCTTGTGAAAAGTCAGGGCTCATCAGAGAAGGAGCGTCTATTATGGCCTTTTTTTATTGAATTAAATGCTTGGTTTTCTAAGGGTCCCCAATGATACTGTACGCCCTTTTTTATTAAGTTCTGTAAAGGTCTCACCATTTCTGAAAAACTGGGGACAAATCTCCTGACAAAGTTTATTTGGCCTAAGAAAGACTGCATAGAATTTTTTGACGAGGGAGGGGGGAGTTTCGAGATGACTTGAGTATTTTCAGGGTCAATAATCATCCCTTTGCTTGATACGATAAATACTAAGAGCTTACCTTGTTCTACTGCGAAGATAGATTTTTTAGGATTCAAGGAAATGTTGTACTTACGACATCGCTGTAGAACGGATCTCAAATGAGTTAGATGATCAACTTTGTTTTTTGAGAATACAGTAACGTCATCTAGGTAAACTATGATGGATTGATTGATTAAGCCTTGGAAAGCGATGTCCAACGCTCTCTGGAAAGTGGCACCAGCATTAATGAGTCTAAAGGACATTTTCCTATAAGCGTAGGTGCCCCATGGAGTGCGGAAGGTAGTCTTAAGTTGGTCTGGGGGAGACATCAGGACTTGGTTATACCCTGAAAAACTATCCAATAAGGATAATCTTTCAGAACCAAACACCTGTTGAAGGATCTGTTCCATGGGTGGGACAGGGTAGTTGTCTTTATCAGATGCTCGATTAAGGTTTCAGAAATCCACGCATAGTCGGATTTCACCACTCTTCTTCCAGATAGGGACAATATTAGAGACCCATTGCGTGTGCCTAACTGGGAAGATTATCTTAGTGTTCAAGAGTTTATTTAATTCTTTTTTGACGGTCGGTTCGAGTTTTGGGTGCATTTTTCTTAACTTTTGTTGAAATGGTAAGGTTTGGGGTTTCATAGGAATGATGTGTTGTATGATGTTAGGATCAAAGGTTTTTAGGTCATCATACGTCCACGCAAAAACATCTTTGAATTCCTTAAAATTTTTAATAAACATCGCTTTCTCTTGTTCAGAACACCCCACCCCTAAATTAATGCACTGTGGATTGTCATTAGTTCCCAAGTTTACTTTTTCATACGATAAAGAGGAACTATTTGTTTTACAGTTGACTAATTTTTTGAATTTGTCTTGAAGATCATAAATTTTTTCTAATCTAACTACAGATTTAGGGATAGAATTTACCATGTCCGATGAAGATTCAGGAGATCTCGGATCTGGTATTACCGTGAAGTCGCGAAGATTCTCGTCATGAGTGCATTTGTCGATCACTGTGCCTTTGAAATTTTCTTCCATATGTAGGAAACTAATAATTTGTTGATCGTCGTCGAAGACTCTCCAATTCGTGATGTTGTCAGGGATGGATGGCCTGAACAACAGTTCGACGAAGAATGCATTCGAGGACAAGCCTTCTGCAGGAAAGAGTTTCGAAGCTACATTAGCTAACAAATCGTCTTTCGAATTATTCAATCTAGGAATAAAATTTATGTTAAAAGAAGAAAACTTATTCATCAAATTCCATACCTCAGATTGGTAGCTTTTAATATGCGGAGATAAACAGTGGATAGAATTTTTTACCTGTCTAACCACGATTTTCGAATCGCCAAAGACAGTCAAATTTTGAACGTTCATATCTAATGCTTTCTTGAGGCCTTGCAATAAAGCCTCATATTCTTCCATGTTGTTTGTACATTCAAACTCTAATCTGCATGCAATCAGGGTTTTGTTACCTGTTGGGTCAATAATCACGTAGCCCGCACTAGCTCCTTCCTTGGATTTTGACCTGTCAAAGTAAAGAGACCATATTTTATTTTTGTCGTGTGCATGAGACCATTGGGTAGAAACTGTTGGCTACATATAAGTCACAATTTCAGACTGTTGCTCCGGGTTAGTGATAGCGGAAGTTTCGACCATGAAATTGCTGAAAAATGTATCCATCCCTTGTATCTCGGGTGAATCGACAGAAGGTGTAAATGGTTCATTGGGATCATTCAAATCTGTCACTGTGAACTTTAGGTAACGTTCACGATTTACCTTGATTTTGTTGGGCTTTCCATTCTCGGGTAGCCATAAGTGAGACCAATCTGTCGCGAAATAGCCATGTAGCTGTTCTGACCAGTCTCTGCTTAAAAACAAACCATAAACTTCTGGAATATCTACAACAATAATATCAATTATTTGATGAACTTTGGGGTTAGACAATAATCTTATAAGCACATTCCTTAATTAGCCTATAACTTTAACACTAGTTCGATCAAGTTGGATGATCTTTAAGGTGGATGGTTCAACTTCAACATTAATCTTCTGACACACAGACCACGGCATTACGTTGGAAGACGCTCCTGAATCTACCATACACTTGTGCACGTTCCTATTAAAGATTTCAAAAGTTATCAAAAATGGAGGGACGTTTCTGCGAGTACTAATGGTGGAAGCTTGTTGCTTTTTACTCGAAGCCTCTAAAATTAATTTATCTACATTTGTTACATTATTTACATGAAGGTCTCTCTTCTCATGAGGATCATAATTGTTCTTAGCAGAGGCCTTCTGAGGAACTTTTGGGTTATTCTGAAAAACTTTGTTACTGCTTGGATTACCGTTTTTTCTATTCTCTACGATATTCTGTAACATTTTTTGTAGCAGAAACGGAAATTTTAATAATTCATAAACAAAAATGTTAGCCCTTAACTTTTTTAGATCTTCAACTCAATCATAATCTAAGCTTGGGTTCGCATAATTCTGTTTAGTCTCAGTTGTTCTAGACTGTTTTGGGGGTAAAGTTGTAGTGTCTTCAAAAGAAGGTTTGTTTGTTGTCTTACTCCTAGTATTGTAGGGATGTACTGTCTCGAAATTAGCTTGAAAAATGCTATCCGAGAAGTGTCCAAAAATGTTCGGAGAAGATTGATCTTCTTCAACTGTCTCTTGTTCAACTACTTCCTCATGGATCTCAGGGGGCATCAAGTTATCCTGGGTTTCTAGAATGGTTTGAATAGCGAATTGCAGGCTTTCTAGATTTAAGCCTTCGGTATTTGAATTAGGTCGGTTGGTGGGAAAAGGCTTCCTAAACGGGGGTTTGTAAGGCCCTTTTCTCGAAGAAGCTCCTTCAACCGTCCTTTTCAAATCTATAACTTGATTTGACAGTTTTTGAACGACTTTTTGTAAGTTTTCTAGATCTGATCTTTCAGGTTGCGTTTTGTTTTGGGCAGGTCTAGGGAGGATTTTGATTTTCTTTTTGGAAGATGAACTAGTCTCTATTTCTTTTCTAGTAGTGTCCTTTAAGCTGAGGATGTCTTTCTCAATCTGACTGGCTTCTTCGAAGGCCTCTAACAACGTGGCTTTCTTAGATCTCTTTACCCAAATGGCTATACTTTGATGTAAGGCTTTCGTATAATATGCTATGATAAGATTCTCAACAGGCATCGAATCCGTAGGGATTCGGTTCTTTAGTGTTAAGAATCTTTGGTTAAAGTCTTTGATTTTCTCTTTGGGGTTCATTCTTAAACTAGAAAGCTCCATGACTAGAACTTCTGGGGACTTGTCATCTCCAAACTTCTCAAGAAAACAGGATTCAAACTTCTCCCATGACACGATGGTATGGGGCTGTTTGGAACAGTATCAGGTAGAGGCATTGCCCTCAAATTTATAGGGGAACAATCTATAGACTACGTCTTCATGCTCAACATTACGGATTCTAATGGCTAACATGAAATTTTTGATGTGATCTTCGACGATCTGTTTAGAGTCTGGGTCAAACTTGGGGAGCCACTTCTTCGGATGTTTGGGAAAGGGATGTTGAGGCCCGGGTACGGCTACTACATCTTGGTCGAGCCAGGGTCTGGCAGGATTGTTCTAGTTGGCCATTGGTGTGGACAGTGTCGAAGGCTGGGATGAGGAACTACCTTCGTCAGAGGATGCTTCTCCAAAAGAAGAAAGGGATGAAGGAGGTGGTGAGGGTGGTATTCCAGATCCTCCTGCTGCAGGAGTGAGGGTTGGATCTGTAGGGTTTAAAGTGAGGTTAGTACCTCCGAGTTGTTCTCTGATATCATAGAAATCTAATGGTTGGTCCAAAGGTCGGTTTGGTTTCCTTAAACGGGCGAAGGCACTATGTGTTCCTATGAGAGATTGGTGGACAATCTCTTGTACGTCACCACCTATAGGATTTGGAGTTATTGGTTCGACTGTGATCCGTAGATCGTCGTTTGATGTGGTTGCTATTTGAGGGACGATGTTGTCATTTGAATGACTTCTTGTCACTATAGGTGAGCGGTTGGGTGGTGGAGGATTCTTACGACCACCTTGTGCCATTAATAATTTTCAGGCCCTCCTTCTAGCACCATTTGTTGACGGGCGAAATTGACCGTCCGTCAACTGGAGGAGTGCATCCGGTCCAGGGTTGTCTAAATAACCCAAGTCGTTTGGATTAATCCACTCTGACGGGTTTAGCGGCTCCGTTGGCCGATCTAAGTCCTAGGAAAGTAAAAAAACTAAACTAAAGAAACTAACTAAGTGAAAAACAACTGCTGCAAACTATATACAATCTAAAATGTATTTACAGTTTTTCTAACTAACAGAATAATAATTCTACCTATTAAATATACAGTGTATCGATATATTTGTATTTCTATTATATGTACAGTATTCACAAAATGCAAATTTTTTATCGAAAACCTGCGAAAATCATACATGAATTGACAACAAAGCTATTGTTCAGTATTTTTTATTTTTTATAGCTTTTATCAACAGGAAATGAAATGGCAGTTATCTATTTGAGAAATAAAAATAACAATTTGTACTATGTATCCAAACTACAACAAATTCTTATATTAATTAACTAATAGAATGCTACTAGCAAACTAACCTGAAATCACATATCCATATGTGTCCTGTGCGTGGCATCAACGTTTGTTGTTTGATGAGGCCAACCCACACCAAATTTTCCCAATGCTTCTTGTAAATGAGTAGTAGTAACGCTTTGAATGCTAATGAAAAAACAAATAACATATGTAGCAACAACAATTTATCATTTGACAAACGATCATATTAAGATAAATCTGAGTATGACAATTTGTATATAACTATTCATTGGATAGAGAAGATCAACCTTCAAATCATCATATGTAAACAAATCAATTGCTATATATAAAACAAGAGGCATAAAATATGGACACTATTTAAATCCCATCACATCAACCTGTAAAAAATTATGATATCTAAAGTAGTAAAAAATTTGATTACAAATTGAAATGAACAAAACTTGAACAAAAATATGATATGTTGAAGCTAAAGCTGTGCAAACATCCACTTTCATTCAAGTCTGATAATAAAAAATCCATAGTTTCTTCTCCCAAGCAACGATGATATTTTTTTACAAAAATAATACATATATAAAGGCCACGGGATCAAAACATTCCTTGCGGAAATTATCAAAGTTGTTGCAAAAATTATTTGAATACAATCTCCCAAATTCCTATTTCTATCTAAAACTAACAACCTAATCCAAAACTATGTAAAGAAAAAAACATGTTCAAAGATGCCACAGTCAATCCAATCTCCTTTAAAATTCGTGTGTACCTGTCAATGCACAAGAATACATGATTTTCAGATTGTATTTTAGTTGTAAAATCAAAACAATTGAAATTTTCATAACTAGCTACAGAATCTCACAATTCTGTAGCTAGTTATTATTATAAACAGAATCGTGTTTTATCAATTAAATCAAAACATAAATAGATGCGATTCAACAAACAAATCCTGTATGCTAATTCAAAACAAACAAAATCATTTTAAAATCATTCTTGAAATACCATACCTCGGTTTCAGGGATTCGATTTGATCAAGCTATTTTTGAATTAACAATGGCAGTGGCCGCCTCTACATTTTTGAAAACAACAGAGTCTGTGGTCTTCTTCCTTTTATCATTAGCTAGCAACCTGTTGTTTTCTTTGTTTAGCACATTTACTCGGTCCTCCAAGGACTTGATTCGAGACTGGAGCAAAGGGATGTCTGTATAATATCGGTCGAGACACGACTTGCATTCATTGCACTGTGGTTGATCAGGTCGTGTAATTACAGGTGAGGAGCTTCTTAATTGACTAGTAGTTCCTCTGTCGAGTTTTATCCCAGGGTAGTTAGGGTCGTCTTTAAGACATGGCGGGAGGTTTGTCACATAGTCATAGGGCTTGACTCAACAAAGGTCGTGTGAGTATGGATACTCCTCGATCAGAAACCGTTCGATTTCGGAATCAGAATCTTCACTCAACAGAATTGGCTGTTGGTCTGTGTTTTCTTTTGGTTTGTTACAAGCACACCGTGAAACCCAACACGCAACCTTTTTACTTTTGTAATTGATATCGTTGTTACCCTTACCCTTTTTCCTTGCAGACCTTTTAACAGGCTTACTGCCATATTTTAGGCATGAATCAGGCCGGGTGTCAGTTTGGGTAGGGTTCGGGTAGGTCGAGGGTTCAAGAGAGGGAAAGAGCGTAGGAGGAGGAACGACAGGCCTGACAAGGGTTTTTGTAACAACAATTTTTTCAACTTGTCCAATTTCAGGCCTGGCAAAACCATTTCTCAACAAGAAAGCGTCCCAACAATCGCCATTCACCTTCAATTGATAAATCACAATAATTTTAATTAAACAGTGGTGGAAGAGGCTGGAGTCGGCTTTCTCCCTCTTGAAACATTTATCCATTTTATATAAACTCCGAAGGAGGAAATGTGGCATATTTAAGGGAAAATCTATGAAACTCATGAGCAGCCGTAGGTGGTATAGGAAAACTAGGCCGTATCTACCCTCGCATGTAACAAACTGCTTGATAATAGCCAACAAATCATGCCACCTAGACTTAAGAGCTATAACTGGCATACCTTTATCGTAACTGTTGATTTTCCTTGAGGTAAACAGTAGTGGCCATGGTACTTCATCAACCTTCGAATTTTTAAACCATCTTTGTCCCTCGGTCGACAGACCAGTGGCTGAGCTAAGGAAATCCTCGTTTACTTCGAGCTGGACATCCCCAATTTTGGCTCTGTACCCATCGAATGTAAGTGCAAATTGTTGAGCGACTGCGAGGTTGAAACCCTCAAACTTCTCAATAAAAACCAACCAACCATTCCTCTCTAGGTCCTCTTGGGCGTTATCAAACAACAACAAAGTTTGGACACCGTTGGGCTCGATTCGCACTACAGGAGCCATAGCTAATAGCACAAAATAAACAGGGTAATCGGCGATAGGGTTTGACAGGGTAGACACAGAACCATTTTTCCCACATCTTCCCCAAAACAAGCAAAGGAAACCCGAAATGAAAGACAAAGTGTTAATGCTTATGCATGTGAGGGTGGTAGAGTAAATTGGGACCATGCAAAAATATCATGTTGGGTTGTACAATCGATGACGCCTTGGTAAAATGTTACATTCAAATCACAATAGTACATATCAAAAAGAATTTTAAACAACATGTCAAATGAATTATCATATAACCACGATTTGGCCCAAAAATTAATGTATTCAATCAAACCATTGCGTCAAAGCTTTTGTAAATCAACACCATATTAATAATAATCAAAAGCATAGATATTTGGTGTTTTGATAATATGTGGCCAGTGGTGTGTTTGAATTCAAAGAGTTATGACCACATAAACAAATAGGTTCCTAACAATCCAAAAGATCATTTTAATGCAATCAACATGAATTCCAATTGTAGGTTTTCGTGCTTGCAATCGTGAAAATGAAAACGAAAATCTGGTATGCAAAAGTGAAAGATAATGGTGTCATTTTTTTAAAAAGTTGCGATGAGTATTGAGGGTTCAAAACCCTTGTGTAGGCAGCTTGTAAGGAAAAAGATAGGAATTAATACGGCTGCGAACAAGCCCCTGTCCTTCTGTTGATCCCGTAAGGCCCAAAGAAACGTGGCTATAGTTTTTCTGCTCCATTTATTTTAATTGAAGCCTGTCGGTAGGGTTGGAGCCTCAAATAGACTAATTCACCAACCTCAAAAGTGTGCTCCACTCTGTGTTTGTCCGCCTAGACCTTCTACTGGTTTTGTGCCCTCTGTAAATGATCCTTCAACTCCCGGAGGATGTCTTGGCTCTGTTGTACCCAATCCTGTACCATTGGTGCCCTGCTGTCCCCAAAGGCAATCTCCACAAAGGAGAGGGGGTCATAGCTATATAAAGCTCTGAATGATGTCATACCTATGGATACATGATGGGTGGTGTTGTAGCAGTATTCTCCCAAGTGCATATGGTTGAGGTATGTTCCATGGTTGTCTATTCTTGTTATTTGCTACATACACACATATAAACACATCAGTAAACCCTAAGGCTGAAATCAAGAGGCCATTCAACAAGTAAACACAAGTAAACAACTAGATCAACAAACTATTTGATGAAATACCACAACCAAAAAAAGTCTTAAAAAGACAACAAAACTGTGATGATCCTTGCATAATGGCTTGGGATCATTACATTTACTTTCTTTTTTATACTATTTGCCTTTAATTAATGTGCATCTATCCAACTGTGTTGTGTTATTCAACCACCCTTTAATTGACTTTCTCACTTACGAAACTTAGTTAGTTATCTTACGTGCTTGGGTCGTATCATCAGATCGAAACTTGACTATGGAGGATTCATGAATTACTCCTAGATATAATATTAGATTAGGGTCTTAGACCATGGATATTACCTTTGAATGTCGGAAGGAAAACTGGGCACTAAAACAATCTTGGATCATTTCATCATTGGAACTGCATCACTGCGTACTTGAACTTCATAGAGATCTCTTATGGGGGTGGGCGAGCACTTTAACCTTCACTATTTACCACTACGCCTCAGCCTATCTTACTTTCATGCATGTAACTTGGTAAGACTTCCACTTACCACTTTACCCTAGGAGATTGAGTGCAACCCAACTCATTGATGAAGCCAGGAAGTAATACTAGGAGAGGCATGACATGCTATGAACCCTTTACCTTACCTTGCCTTCCTTTACAAAGAATTTTTCTTGGCACCACTATTTTGTTGATACGGGTGGGCTTCAACCCCATAAATTATTTGATGAATTCAACCAGCATTCTAGTGTATGCTTGTGAAGACATCATTGCTCAACAGGGCACTTAACTAGATTTTCTTCTGTATTAACATGGCCGTTCCATGGCATTTCTCTCTGATTGGATGGATTGAATCGATTTCTTTGAGGTTTTCCCCCTTGATGCTGCTATAACGTTTGATGAGAGGCTAGAGACAGGGAGGGGAAATAGATAGATAGAGACATCTCAAGAGGGGCGAGGTGGATGGAATGATGAAAATGAGCAAACACACCACAAGATGTGTTGCATGGAATGAACCCAGATGGGATAGACACACAAGATGCAGTGAAAGGATTTAGACACCGATGCTTATATATGTTGTTGCTACACTCAGTCTATTTTATTTTTTTTATTGATTTCTATATTGATCACACAAACCTATTCACCAGGTAGGAAAGGAAGGGACTACATGAGGAAAGGAAGGGACTACACCTGGGGACCATACACATTCGTGCATAGAATTTCCATCGTGTTCCCTATGATTATGTTAACAGACAATGTATGTCTCATGGCTTCTGCTGCAAGTAGATTCACCAATTGTGGGTTCCACAAGGTGAGAATGCCTCACGCCGTCTGTTGGCTTTCGACAACCAACATCTTGTACTTACTCCAATGTTTTTTACTGATGATTTCCATTATATCCAGTGTGCATTTTGTCTCTTGAATGAAATAGAGGTCAGGTTGTTCCTTCCTCGGTCTATTTTTAAGGAATTGTTGTTTTCTTGGGTTGTTTAGGCCTCTTATATTCCAAGTTATAATATTCATTTAAACATGTGGGGGGGAGTTGGGGAAGATATTTTTAATCTTACCTAATTTTATCAACAAGGCTCCTAGTTCTTGTAGGGATACTTTGTTTGATTTCCTTCCTTTCTTTCGCCTTTCCTGCTTGGGTGAGTGTTGCAGTTGTCCATTACATGTTTTTATTACCAGGTGTCCTATCTCACCATGCAAGCGCTTGGTACCTTTGGATTTTGATTCCTCCCTTAGGAGGAAAAGATATTGAATGCAATCTAGTTTCTCTGCTGGAACATTGTGAACTCCCTGCCTTTTCCATTGCTCCAGTATGTTCGAGAGATCTATTCCTTCCCTTTCCACGATGTCTCTGAGATATGGGTATTTTGTTCCTACCTCACTTGGTGTCATCTCATCATCTTTGTCTACCTCCTACATTGGGGCGTTGGCCTCTTCGTTTCCTCCTTCCATAGGACTTGCGCTACCTCCCTCTTCTCCCTTGTCGCTTGGATTTTCTGGGTTCTCATGAGTTGCTTGTTCATTTGTTTCATTGGATTTCGTCTTTACCTTTCCTACTTATTCCCCTTGGTTGGGATTGCCTCTTCCTTCTGTTCTAATCCTAGCTTCTGAGTTGCTTCCTATTGGGGCCTTGCCTTGTCTTTTGTTTCCTCTACTTTTTTGATTTGGCTTCACAAACCCGTCCTCATCTTGCTGTTGTTTGGTGTTTTCCAGTTTTTGTTTTTTTTGAGAGGGCATTCTCTTAGTAGGTGTCCGTGTTCATGACATCTTCTGCATCGAAACGAGATCTTTTCATGGTCTATACTCTATGTCCATTCCTCATCCCTAAATTCTAGGCTTATGGCTTATGGGAGCGCCCCCGAGACATCCATTTCTATGCAGATCCTTGCATAGGATATGTATCTTCCTTTTAATGTTTCTTTCAATGTCTTGACATATTTTCCCAACTTATTCCCTATTTCTTTGAAAGTGGATGGAAACCTGTAATATAGCGGTAAGGAGTAAAGCCTCAGCCAGACTGGGACATTTTTTAATGTTTCTTTCTTTGGGGAGAAGTTTTCCTTCCATGGTCGCATGTACAACCTCGCTGAGGCGTGGAAATATGGCCCCCCTCAAAGATTTTATCTATGTCCTCCAGGTTCATAAAGACTGTTGTAAAGAAGCCTTTCTATCCCAGGTGAATTTCAACTTCTCCACTCAGATTCCATTGGTATTTTATCCAGCTGCGCAACATTTGTTTTGTGGGCCACCGACCCATGAACTTGCATATCAATGCATGTGTCTTCATCTCATCCCAAAACAATTGTGTTTGGGGGTCTTCTAGTATAACTTTGGGGATCAATGTTTTCTTAGGTTTACACGGGTTGCGCCCATCTACCCCATTGGGGTTTGCCATTTCTTGCGTACCGTTCTGGGATTCTCTGGGTCTTCCCCTACGCGATCACCTTCTCCTTGGTTTCCCTCATGATTCTTTTCCGATCTTGGTCCCGAGGTTCCTGTCAAAGGTTCCTTGAAACCGACATTGCATGAGCCATTCCCTCTGTCCACCACCACCTGCTTGTAGGAGGGGGTTCCAGTCCCTCCCCCTTTGGTAACCATGTTGTTCATTGTTGTAACTACGTCTATTAAACCCTAGCTTGAGACTAGTGTTACAAACCTTAGTTTATCAATATATGATTAAGTGAATTCACCTCCATTGTCTATACACAAAGTGGTGATTTTCTCCCCAGATGCAGTTTCAACCAAATTCTAAAATGATTGAAATTATTTTAATGCCTCTAATTTTTCCCTTAAAAAATACACCCAAACCATCCTACTGAAGTCATCAATAAATAGTAAAAATCACTTTCTTCTCCCATTGAGTGGGTTGTCCAAGGGTCCACAATATCAATGTGAACAAGTTGTAGCATCCTAGTTTCCCTCCAAGTTCTTATGGCAAATGATAACCTTCTATGTTCTCCATAAATGTAAGATTGGCATGTTGAATTTTCCTTCCGAAATGTGGGAAATCCCTTTACCATTCCTTGTTGTTGAAGCTGGATAAGATTATCAACATTCAAGTGTCCAAAATGAACATGCCATAATCGAATAGGTGCAATGCCTATCTCTACTAATCTTGCAAAATCTTTCATTCTTGGAATGATTGTTCCTTTCATTATAATAAGTTTTCCATCCTCGTAACCTATCATCATTGTTTTATAATTGTCATTGATTGAGTTGATTTTAATAACTCCATCTTCAATTACTATTTGATGCATTAACTGGCAGATCAAAATCAAAGATAACAAAGTCTTCTTAAAAGAGGGAACATACCAAACATTTGAGATTATACTTTACCCAATTCCTAGTAAAAACACCTTTACTCGACCTTTTCCCTATGGTATGCAATTAGTGTCATATGCTAGAAAGAATGAACTCAAATTACAATCTTGATAAGTCCAAAATAAATATTTCATGTATGTCATATGTTCAATTGCACCAGTATCATTGATCCAGACATCCTCAAAATCATTTTTGAAAGAGTAATTTGTTTGAACTTTGTTTGTTGTAAAAACATAATCATAATTCTAATTTTCATATGTATTTTCATATTGTGTCGAAGAAGATTCTTTCTATTTACCTAACTTCTCATAAGGAATGCAATAATCGAAGGCGTAGTGTCCAATCTTATTACAAAGAAAACAAGTTATTGTTTTCTCGCCTCTTCCTCTTCCATTTGATTGTGATTGGTGTTGTTCTTCTTCTTTGGAATCTTTCTTAGTCCAAGACATATTACCTCTGCCTTTTCCTCTTCCTCTACCTCTTCCTCAGCCTTGACCACAACCTTGATTTGATTACTGAGATGTATTATATTGATGTTCATTTTCTTTATGCTCATTTACTTTTGTAGAAGAAATACATTTTTCAATAATGCTCTTGCTTGTGCTTGCAACAAAAACATACTCTCATGATTGTTGCTTCTTACCAATTTTTTTATGAATAGCTAATATCTCACTAAGTTTATGAAAAGTTATTTTTTCCAACTTATCTGTAATCTGCAATGTTTCCAAGAAATTCTTCTATGATTATGGAAAACCCAAGATCAAAATTGTAACCATCAAACTATCTTCAATTTTAGCAAAACCTGCCTTTGAAATCTCTTGTTTCATATTTTTTAGTCTTGAAATATATTCCATTACATCTCCCCCAACAACTAACTTTTGTTGTAATAACTTTAATTGAAGATCAACTCTTTTAGATTCAGTTTGTGAATAAAACAAATCTTTAAGTGTTTTTCAAGATTACCAAGAATCACTGTAATTTTCAATGTGCACAAAAACTTCATCGGAAACAGTACTTTGAATTAGTGTTAAGGCATTTTCATCTTTCAACTCACATCTTGCTAATGGAACGACATCAGTTGGTTTTGTAGGTTGTTCATTACAAATTCCTTTCCATGATTCATTGTAAATGAGAGTGATTTGAATGTTCTAAATCCATGCTTTATAGTTCTTTGAACCTTCTAACTTGTTAGAATCATTAAATAGACTAATGATTTTAGACATTGTTGAGTTGTAAGTGCAATTACACCTTACATCACCAAAAAAAAAGAAACAATATGCACTATATATCTCCAAAAAACAAAAAGAACACCTTAGACGCCAAAATTAAAAAATGCCCTATATCACCAAAAATAGAAGCACCTTATAATGACAAAAAAAAATATCCATTGCACCTTATGACACCAAATGCTTCTTATAACACCGAAAAAATATGCAATGATCAATGAATATTTGCAAGATTGTTTGTGAAAGATTGTAATGAACATATTATATCACCTAAATTGTATTAATTAACACCTTATATCACCTTAATTGTATTTATGAGCACCTTATATCACTTTAATTTTATTAATTAACACCTTATATCACCTTAATTTTATTTGAGAGCACCTTATATTACCTCAATTGTATTAATGAATTGATAATTATGGTGTATCATGAAGTAATGAACCATAAAAGGCGTAAAAGTTATGCATAGGATACACCCCACACACCATATACCATACACCAGGTAAAGAGATCTATTGGGGCTTGGCTTTGACCTGTGAATAGTCTCGTCGGAAAGTGTTTGATTGAGCTTTATTGTGCTCTAATCAACACTATTAATAATACAAATTGATGTGTTCTCCTTACAATTTATAAAAATAATTTTTTTAACCTTACTTGTGTTAGCTTACAATCTCACTTTGCTTTATGTGCACTTCATAATTACTTTTACCACTTAATGCAAATTTAGATTTTATTCTTACAAATAAATATCTTTCCTTCACACTTCATAAAACGAATTTACAAAAAAAAGTGTTTACAAAAATGATTATGTTGTGCTAACATTCCTTCTCTTTTGTATAGGTCACAACTATGCCAAAATCGGGGGTCCTTCTACACCTGCCAACTCTCCCACAGATTGGGGGTCCTTCTCTTTGTTTATTTGTGGATCAGATACACCGAATTGGATTGTTAACATGCCCTTACTACTCATATCAAAGTTGATGCACCACATGGACCATTAACCCACCCTTCTACTCCCTTTCAAGTCGACTTGCATGCAAATCAAAGTTGCAAATTGTTAAATCACCACATGTCGAGGGTTACATGCAGGTCATGAGGATCACCACGGGTCGAGGGTTACATACAAGTTGTGAGGATCACATGTGGGTCGTGAGGTACCATGCTTCCGTTGCAACAAAATTTATTTTGAAGCAAACTTCTATTGTTCTTTGAATTTTCATTTTCATAAGTGGTCGACCTTAAAGAAAAATATTTTGTTTATGACCTACCAGACATCATAACTCCAATTTAATTTCCTTTACAAGACTTTCATACTTTTTATGCTCCAACCATCCCCAACCTATGCAATAATTTTGTTCAACTCACTTGCGATGCTAAGCTACCTTGTGATCACAATCCCTTTCCTCAAATAAAAATTTGATGGTGTCATCAGACCTTGGAGTGCTTGAAAACTAGCTTGTTGGTGGGCATTCCTTGGGCATAATAATTTTCTTTTGCGATAAACTCTTTAGATGCAATCAGACAAATATTATTTGAAAACCAACATGTTGACAGACAAAATTTGCAAATAAAAGTTAAAATAAAAATTCCATCCAAGTTCAATTACTCTTTGCATCACAGATTTACAAACTTGTTACTCCATCAGAAGATTATTTCATATCTCAGTTACAAACCATTATGCTACAAGTTCCAAGTCTCACATGATCTAGGTTCCACATCATTCTTTCTCATCAAGTTTTTCCACCATTGTAGATTGACTCATCTCTCCTTCCTTTCAAGATGTCATATACTTGTTGTAGATTTGATGGACCTTTCAAGTAGGTGCAGGTATGTTTCATTTCTAATATTTAATAAAAAATTATTTGAGTATTATAGAGTGTATTTGGAAAATTCCATGTGCTTATTATGTCCATTTTTGTTGCTCTCCTATGCCCTTCCTATTTGTCATTTTTTCGAGGATGAACAAAACCTTAAATTGGG
>SNQJ01S0178127.1:0-19718 GCA_010110895.2 Picea sitchensis | reverse complement strand
CTAAGGACCTTTTGGTCCCCAAAAGGTTACTGACCAGTCAACAAGCTCGGGATAGGCCACCCGGCTTGTCCTCTGTCTCTGAACTCTATCCTGTGCACCTGTCTCATCAAGATCAACTATAACACAATCATGACAACTCTTCTACCCAGTCAATAACCATACCTTTCCACTTGTCTGCTCGGTTAGCGTATGTACTTGTCATATGTCACCGTACGGTAGGGCCACGTGGCACCTGTGCGAGCGTGCCACGTGTCAAATTTTGGCTGGTCCATGTCAGTTGTACGAAACCCACTGTGTCTCTACCACATGTCACGCTGCCATGTCAGTATGATGACATCAGCATGATGTCAGTGTTGAATTTTTTTACTGCTGACTGGTTTGACTTTTTACCTATTTGGCAAAACAATCAGAGTGTGATAACTCTCGCATACGGCGTCCATTTGAGGAAGTAAATATATGGCCAAAATTAGCGTGACGAGCCGATCACAATGGAATTGGTTTCATCCGATTCCGATAACTTTCATTTTTGAGCCTTTTCTAAACCTAGGAAGCCTCTTGGATCTAATTCTGGATCACACCTCCCCACTAAGGACCTTTTTGTCCCCAAAAGGTTATTGACCAGTCAACAAGCTCGGGATAGGCCACCCAGCTTGTCCCGTGCACCTGTCTGATCAAGATCAATTGTAACACAATCATGACAACTGACAACATATTTTTAGCCATTTGAACCCTGTCACGTTTTATTGAAGCCACTATCATCCATGTAGATAACATTACTAATGATAGTATCAAAAACATGACTGCAAATGAGCTGATATACTTGTAATATTTGCACGACATGAGCTTATATTGAAGCAAGTTGTGATTGATTTTCCATTCAACAATCATTTCATTTTCTTTCTTAAGATCGATTACTTCATTTGAAACAATTATTAGTTTGTTGCTTGTTTGAACTGCCTTCTTTAATTGTTCCATTGTTTGAAGTGTTTTATTTGTCTTAACATGATGAGGATGAACCACATAATCTTGACCTGCTTTGGTTAATTTATATTGATTCCTTGTCCTGTAGAAGATTGCCTTATGATCAAACAAGTATGGACTACCTACGGCCATTCCACATTCACTTAAAGTCCCTACATCACATGTTACCTCGTCTACATACTTAGATGAAATTGCAAATTCGATTGTGCACTGCTTTGTTATGTGCATTTGATGATGTTTGCTTTGTGTATGGCTTATGATGTACTTGTGTTTTTAACCCCAATTGCTTAAACAATTCTTTTGAGATTAGATTAGATTGAGATCCACTGTCGATTAATGTGTCTACCTCAGTGTGTCGCATGATGGTCCTTATATGAAACAAGTTACTTCTACAATCAATTCCTTCACCAATTTTACCTGTCATACCAACCAATGAGACCTTTGATTCATCACCTGAATCCTATCCCAAGTCTATCGGTCGAGTTGTCGCTGCAACTGTTTGCCTCCCTTTCTTTTCCTTGAATCACTTTGGCCTCTTCTCAGGATGCAACTACCAACAACGGTCCTCATCATGCCCCTCTTTCTTGAAATGCTTGCAAGAGGGCCTCTCTTCCTTTCTTGTCACTGCATTTGCCTTTTTTCCATGCCACTTCCTCTTGTCCTCTTTCCTTGAAGACGATTCCCCTGATACACCTGCTTTCCCTGCTTCAATATATGTCGCTTGAATAGAAACTTCATCAAGGTTAGTGGGTCCAAACATGAATACAATGTTTCTAATATGTGCAAGTAAACCTCCTATATACTTCATAAGGGTTTCCTGTGTATGTAAAGGGATATCTAACATCAAATCCATTTTTCGAAAGCCATTTGTATACTCTTGTCATTTTCTTAGTTTTAAAGCTTGCCATTCAATTAATGCTTTTTCTTTATAACCCAAAGGATAGAATTGTTTCCTAAGTGCATAAATAAAGCTTTGCCATGATGGAAATACATTACCCACTTGTTGTGTTTTGTTTTGCAACTTACTTTGCCACCAGATAAGAGTTGTGCCTACCAGTCTCAAAGATGCCAACTTGATTTGTGTGGCCTCATCCTTGATCTGTTGCACACTGCAGTAAACCTCCATCTGCCTGACCCAATTGCCAAGTCTCTCTGCATTAACTTCACCATCATATATGGGTAACTCAAATTTAACATCAAGTTTTAATAATGGCATTTCATTCTTATGTTTATGAACATGTTTCTTTGCATTGGATTTAGAACTTGAACTTGAAGAAGAAGGAGGTGATGATGGAGGTGAAGGGGGAATATGAGGAGGATCCTCTCCCTCTTCACTTTTTCCCTTTGAAGATTCACCCAGATTTGGTTTCTTACGTTCCAAGTAGTCTTCGTACAAAACTTTCATCATCTTCGACATGGAAAAGAAAGCCTTTCAAAACTCTTTCTCATCCTGAGAAAGTCCCTCTTCCGATGCCATCTTCTCGGTGTGAGAAGCTCTCTTTCTCAATCCAATTAATGGATTCTCTTCAACAAGCTCACCTTCACCACGCTGTAGCTTTTCCTTGGTTAACATGCAAAACTCAAATCCAAATGTCAACTAGCTCTAATACCACTTGATCCGAAAAGATCTTTTAAATGATTGTGGTTGAGTTATTAAGCATGTGTTGATTAACCAAATAGGAAGCTTAATGAAAGAGGAAGAAGAAATGAGAATATATCAAAGCCATAAAAAAATATATAGATCTGAACATAAGCATGAAGAACGACAAACCATAACAATAGAAGTGATAATGGAGTTCGATAATCTCACCTACGTCTTCGGGCGTTTGTCTTAGTGGATGAGACTTCTTTATTTCTGCTCAAAGCTCAATAAGTACATCACAATAGTGACATAAGGCTGGAAGAATGATCTGGTATTTTTCTCCCAGATCTCTAGAACCCAACAGAAGAAATGACATTCAAAATGGATGACCGGAGCTCCCAAAAATGGCCCGCAAAGGTGCGCTCCTCAATAGCTTCCCTGCATAAAAATGGCTTTGGCTTGGCTTTCCTTCAGCATAAATCTTCTTTGAATCTCTTCCCATGGCCTCAAGAAGGCCTAGTTTATATATATCTAGGGTTGGTTATCATCTCCCAACTTCCTCCCAAGATCTGGCCTAAAAAAGGGCCCAATATCCCCCAATATTGGCCAAAAATCTTCAATAACAGGCATAAAATCAAATAAAATCCACTAACATAGGGTAAAAAACCCACTTTATGCAATAAAAATCAAAATTAGCCAAAGGGGATTGGCGCGCGCACTTAACACAGGGTCGTATGGAATGATATGGCCAAGCGCTGGCCTTTTCCCCGCAAATATTGGTCATATGGCACATACAATAGTACCACTCCCCGAATATACGTCCAAGACTGAGGTCATCGCCCCTGAATCTATGGTGACATGTGTTATTACTTCATGCCCCTTTTAAATAGTTTAGTGTAGCGCCCTGTTTTAAATGGTGGTCATGTGCATTGTAATACAACCCGCGGGCTGGGGCTTAGCCCCAGCGCCCTAGCCCCCTACCGCCTCCACTCTACCATGCGCTTTATATAATATTTAGTGGAAATGGTATAATAACCACCTTCGCCAGCACAATGGTATTTGGCCCCTTATTAAAGCATTATGCTTTGTGGAGAAGTTAGGGGTTTGATTACTGTTAACTCCACTTTTTTGCAAACAATTAATGAGCCAACTAATGGGTGCCACGTGGCACCCCTCCATTCGTTGATTTCTGATGCCACGTGTTTGTTCGTGATTAGACCAACTCTTCTGCCCAGTCAACAACCGTACCTTGCCACTTGTCTGTCCGATCAACGTCTGTACCTGTCATGTGTCACCGTACGGTAGGGCCACGTGGCACCTGTACGGACGTGCCACGTGTTATTCTTCTAGTGGTGACATGTGTCACATTCTGGCTGGTCCATGTTAGCGGTACGGAACCCCTGTGTCTCGATGTCATGTTGACGTCAGCGGTGACTTTTTTACTTTTGCCTGTTTGACCTTTTACATGTTTGGAAAAACGATACGAGTGCGATAAATCTTGCATACGACGTTCATTTGAGGAAGTAAATATATGGACAGAATCAACACGACGAGTCGGTCGCAATGGAATTGGTTTCATCCAATTCCGAGAACTTTCATTTTTTAGCCTTTTCTAGACCTGGGAAGCCTCGTGGATCCAATTCTAGATCAATATTCTCCCGGGAATGGCCTTGTCTAGTGCCCTGTATATGTCCACTGCAATGGACCGCATTCCAAAGGTTGCAGCATATACCATCAGGCTAATAGAGGACCACTTGAAATTAATTTTCGAGATTTGAATTGAACAAGTGGACCAGTGACACCGGATGGAGATGCTCGATCAAAAGGTTAGTTCGTTGCTTGATATTTGCTCCACTGCTCAGCAACACCAGTGGGCCCAGGAAAGCACCATTCATCTAATCCTCGTACTGAAGTGGCCCACTCCTCTTGAACAACGCACTGGGGACAATTCATCAGGAAACATGGATTCAATCCAGCCCAAATGATCAATGTTGATCTTTTCTCTTGATTATAGATTCCATTTATTCTTTTCTGTTAACATCGAACTATATGTATAGGTATACAGTGAAAAACTCTCCGTTTTTTGGCCCCAAGAGGCAGTAACTTATTTTAATTGGTACTAGGCTTGGGCTAGTTTCCTTTGTTGGCAACCCAAGCTCAGGGACATCATTATTGTACTATTTTTTTGTTCTTAGAAGGTAATATAAAATTCTAGCTTACCAAAAAAAACCCAATACAAATTAAATATGTTTTAAAAAAGAGAATATGTTGGAAAGCGTGACTCATTATTAATTGAAGGGATGTGTGGTGCCTTAGTTTGGCCATTGTTTGAAGTGTGTAATGTCTCAATTTTGCACTTGGTAACATAGTTGTTTTTTTCATGCGAATGGAACACACCTTGCAAAATTGTTGCTTTTTTTCAAGATAAGGTTATGTCACCAAAAGAAAATAAGTTTTTTCTTTTTACTTTTTTTCTTTTAATATGGACATCAAGCATTTAGATTAAAACCACAAATGTGAGGTTTGTGAATTTAGTGGTGGAATCACCCAATTTATTGATCTTTTTGCTTATTGTTTGGAAAAAAATCATATAGACTATGCACAATGTACCCTTTTAGTTTGTATTATAAACACAATCTTTACCTTAAAGCATGTGACAACATAAAACTCTCTCTTTTCCAACAAACAAGGAAAAAAACATCATTGGGAGCCTAGATAGCAATACTTCCAAGAAAGGAACAACATTCACTTGACTTTATAGAAGAATTACTTACATAGTTTTATGGTCTATTCATTGCAATATCCACATTGCAGTCACCCCACCTTTGACTCATCATTAATGAACCAAAAGGGAAAACGTTTAGACAATAATGCTTTGGTCTCCTAACACTGCATATGAACTACTATCAAGTGCATTCCATAGCACATTTCAAAGGCATGTAGTTATTGTAAAGTAATGAATACCGTCATCAAGCCGATGAATCACATATTTCTTAGCAGTCTATAGCCTCCTTGCAAATTATATTGTTGTTGTTCTCAACGGTGGCTAGCTTTAGGTAGTGGCATGCACGATATTCATATATACAACATTAGCATCTTCTCTAAAGCTTTTCAAAATCATCCATAGCATACTCTTTTGCTACTGTAAACCATTGCAAATAGCCCTTCCACATATGGGTTATTTCCATTCCATTCTCTTATGTTATATTTTATGCTTTACCTTCGTCTCTTCACGAGGAGGTCCCCACATTTTATTGTTTTGTTCAAGTGCACTTCACACAAATTTAGTGGATTTTTTCCAAGGGACCAACATTTCCAGAAGTAGTGGAAGAAGAATAAACCAATGCATTCTTTGAGGAATACCTTTCAGTGATGGTGGAGAAGTTAGGGATGGAGGAGCGGTGTAATGGCTTACATTATTTACAAATTTGGTGCAATGGCTTATTAATAATAGGTAAATAAATACCTTTCTTATGCTTGCAAAATGACAATTTTCACATGAAACAAAATGGAAGAAGTGAGTCTCGAGTACCAAAGCTACGCTAACTACATCTCCATTACATTTGACATATGTTTGAAAACAAGGCGATACTACATCAAAGAGAGTGAACGGTAGAGATGGTCGTGTCATGCTAATTTGCAAAGAGGACTATTTGTAGCTATTTCTTTGTAGGAAGAAAATGAGGTGAGTATGCTTCATTAGAAACAAACTTAGATGCAATTTCTTCGTATCACTACTTTATACATTATTTTCCGTTGTGTTACTACCTATGTACACTTAAAATATAAAACACTAGTTAACCTAGTAGTTTTTGTTAAGCCTACAAAATGAAAATACATACAAAAATAGAAGTAGAGCAACAAACACCATGACAACTCTACTAAATATCACAATGGTATTAAAATTGCACCGCAATCGTAATAATTAACTCGAAGCAACCCACTTGAGCAACAAGTAAATGATAAAAGGTCAAGATTGTGTTCCACATTAGAAGAAACAACCATGTTGCATAACAACGTTGAAGGTGGCTAAATGAAGAGTTCATTTGAAGGCGATTAGGTGAAGAGTACAATACCATGTAGTTGTTCTAGCTATGGGATGTGGACCCAACACTTGCAACTATGTGGCAATATGTAGGGATAAGACCCATGCAACATAGGTTTCAGAGAGTAGTAGGGAGCACCATCCCAAGACACTAACAATGCAATATCCAAGACATTGACAACACAATAACCGAGGCTATCGTCATCATTGCAATTGTTACAAACCACTCTTGCAATAAGATCGTTGAGCATTATTTTTTTTAAAACTTCTTTAAACTTTGGCTAAATTCGCAGTGAGATGGGGGGTTAAAACTTTTCACCTAATTGAAGACAACTTGATTTCTATATTTCCTGTAGGACATGGAATAGTAACCCATCATAATGACCAATGCAAAAAAACTTTCAATGAAGGACTAGAGGGTTGATTATTTGGTTCATTGAGGTGGAAATGAAGTGTGCATCATGGAACAAAAACTAACTTGCAAACCATGTTAACTATTATATGATGCATTAGGTCTTGGTAGGCTAAAAAATCGATCCCTGACATTGTAGAAACAACTCTCAATCTATGCTAGTCGATAACCCTAAATAGGTTTCCAACATAATATCACAAACTTCCATCCATTATTGCTTCCTTGTGGAATAGGTGGTTAAAGGACCACACTCTTTTGTTGGGTTTTCATCAACACATGATATCGAGCTTCTCTAGTACAACTTTGCATAGACATCTTATTGCATATATATATATATATATATATATACTTGGGCATCATATTTTCTTACTCTCATGCAATGGCTAGTGTCCTCCCATGTATAGGATCATTCACACCTGGACTCCCAACATAAATAAAGGAAATTCACATAAATCTCATCACACAAACATCTCACCATTCATATCCATAAACATGATATCACAATCCAATGCAATTACAACAATACAAAGAACAATTTATGCTATTGTGAATGTGTTGTGAATACAATACAATTTACAAGGTAAGCATCTCAACATTATTTCTCCAAGTATATTACACTTAACCTTTCATATTCATTTATAGACTCTATAGTGCCTCTAACCCTATTCCAAACATAATAATATTATCTCTATATTTATCTCTCTATTTATGTTTATTTAATTGCTCTTAGCCTATAACAATATTATTCCACTTATGTCAAGTCGACCCCAACTTCTTCATACATCTCTTTTTAACTTGTTTTTCAACCTTTTTGGCTCTCTCATAACTTATAACTCATGTTGTCTCATTCCAACTTCCATCTTTGCATCTATTTGTGTTCTTCTCCCTACAATTGATTCTTCTATATCCTTTCTTCTGACATCATCTTTATGGCCTTGTTTTATCAACATGTATCACTTATCGATGCCTCTCATCCTATGTGAAGTCATTCCAATGCTTGACACCTTTCCTTCTCTATACTTCTTCACGTGGCTCATAAGTCCTTCATTTCCTTTACTAGATATTGAGAATCCATGCAACCTTTGGTATGGCCATGTGGCGTATCTTCAAAGTGCCTATAGTGCTCCTACATCATACTCCCCAGGTTATACAAAATGAAGCACGACCTCATGTTATTTTTATTACTACTTCTTCTATCTATTCTTTTGACTCCTTTGATTCATTATTAGCTACTTATTGTAGATGATAATTGCCTCAATCATGAATTGCAATGCATGACAAACCGAACCAACTCAGTTTCCTTATAGACTTCTTTGATGCCATTGGTGTAGCCAAACTTTCTTGCTCAAAACTACACAACATTGAGTCCTGTTTCACTCATGTATTCACCCTCTCCCGAGCCCACCCTTAAGTAGCTCTCATCTCTCTCAAGAAATATTTTTTTCTTCAAGAGTCTTCTCAATCTTTTCTTTCCAACATCCTTCAAGGATTTGTTCAAGGTCTTTTGTTCTTTCTCTTCTCCAACTCGACAATGTTTATTTCTTCAACAATATTTTTTATTATGTCTCTTTCTCTTCTTCACTTCCCAATTATCAACCTTTCTCTAATACCTTGATGCAATGGGCCTTCGTAGGCCTGAGACTTGATCCCCTGAAATTGTAAAAACAACTCTCAATCTTTGCTAGCCTTTAACCCTAAACAAGGTTTCCAAAAAAAAATCACAATCTTCCCTCCTTTTGGAACAACTGGGTAAAGGCCCATGTGCTTATGTTGTGTTTTCATAAACACATGATATTGGGCTTATTCAATACTTTTTTTCTCCTAAGGAAAAACTTGTAACTATTTATTATCGAGATGAACTAGAAATTTACATTTTGAAGATGCTCTTCGCATCACCACTATTGCCAAAAGAGGCCCTAAATACATAAATTGATGCAAAAATGATGTTGTAACAATGTTTCCATAGTCCCAGAATTTTACATTTTAATAGTAATGAAAATATTAAAAAAGAGAGAACAAAGTCTCTAAACCCATTATGCTTAGATATCCAAACCGTTAAGAAATGAGATCAAGAAAATGGAGCAATATCAAACTGAAAAGAAATTGTCATCATCTAGCAAAGAAACATTAGAACTTAAATGAAAGTATATGTGTGTGTGTGTGACAATTGCCTCAATTGTGAATTGCAATGCATGACAAACCAAGCCAACTCAGTTTCCTTAGAGGCTTCTTTGATGCCATTGGTGTAGCGAGACTCTCTTGCTCAAAACTACACAACATTGAGTCATGTTTCACTCATGTTTTCACCCTCCCTTGGGCCACTCTCATCCCTCTCAAGAAATATTTTTCTCTTCAACAAACTTCTCAATTCCATCTTTCCAACATCTTTCTAAGATTTATTTGAGGTATTTTTTCTTCCCCTTCTCCAACTCAATAGTGTTTGTTTCTTCAATTTTTTTTTGATTATGTCTCTTTCTCTTCTCCACCTCCCAATTATCGACCTTGCTTTGACACCTTGATGCATTGGGCCTCGATAGGCCTAGGACTTGATCCCTTGACACTACAAGAACAACTCTCAAGCTCTTCTAGCCTTTAACCCTAAACAAGGTTTCCAACTTAATATCACAATCTTCCTTCCTTTTGGAAAGGTGGCTAAATTCCCACATTCTAATGCTGTGTTTTCATCAACATGTGATATCGAGCTTCTTCGATACTTTTTTTTCTCCATAGGAAAAACTTGTAACTTTTTATTATTGAGATGAACCATACATTTGCTTTATGAAGATGCTCTTCGTGTCACCACTATTTCCAAAAGAGGCCCTAAATACATGAAAATTGATGCAAAAATATTGGTGTAACAATGCTTCCACAGTCTTAACATTTTGCATTTTAATAGTAATGAAACTATACCCAAAAGAGAACAAAGTCTCTAAACCCAATTTGTTGCAATATGCAAAAGGTTAAAAGTAAGATCCATGAAAGGGAGCAATATCAAACAAAAATAAATTGTCGTCATCCAACAAAGAAACATTAGAACTTCATTGAAACCTGTGAGACACACACAGACATGTATGTATGTATGTATGTATGTATGTATATTGAAAGGAATGATTGTTATGTCTCATTCATGAAGCCATCATATCGGCACGGGAAGGACTACACACTATCAAAACTCAAAAGTGTCTAGTCTCGGTTCTCAAAATATACCTTTCTAAAGCTTACGATAGGGTATCTTGGCTCTATCTTTTCCTGTTGCTTCTTCATATTGGGTTCAATATCCCTATGGTTAAATAGATTATGGCTTGTGTGACAACGATTTCCTTCATGATCCTAATTAATGGTTTATGTCTCCTTCTTCAAGTCTGGTCAGGGACTAAGGTAGGGGTGTCCACTGTCACCTTATCTCTTTTTACTCATTGTTGATGGGCTCGGTCGAGTTCTCGCTGAAGCCAGAAGGTTGAATAATTTGCAGGGTCTACGTATAGGTAGTCACAAGTGTTTAACACATTTATTGTTTGTGTATGATGTATTGATTTTATGTTTGTGTGAGGTTTCTGAAGGTGGGAAATTAAAAGAAATCTTGGAGCTCTTTTGCGATGCAACAAGTATGCTTATCAATGTCAATAAGTCAACTATCTTATTCCTAGACTTTGTGGAGGATGCACATCCTCACTTGCTAAATTTATTCCATTTCCCAATGCATGACATAAGGGATGGCGTTGAATACTTGGGCTTTAATATTAAACCCAATAGTTATGGCATCTATGATTGGAAGTGAATGCTCACATGTATCGAAAGGTGGATCAATTTCTAGTGCAATAAGTGGATCTCTCGAGGAGGTCATTTAATGTTCATCAAGTCGGTGATTGAAGCCATACTAGTCTATTATAATTTACTCACTCTTATTCCAAGGAGAATTCTTAATCTCTTCTGGAAGATGTGTTTCAATTATTTGTGGAAGAGTAGTACAAATTACTTGGTCTCGTATTTGGTTGCTTGGAAAAGACTGTCAAAACCTAAAAGTTTGGGAGGTTGTGGTTTAAAGGATCTATCTATATTTGGTCGGGCCTTAGCTTCTAAGTCTTTGTGGGTGTTTATAACTCGTGACAACTTATGGAGGCATATGCTAAATTTATTCCATTTCCCAATGCATGACATAAGGGATGGTGTCAAATACGTGGGCTTTAATATTAAACCCGACAGTTATGGAATCTATGATTGGAAGTGATTTCTCACACGATCAAAAGGTGGATCAATTTATGGCACAACAGGTGGAGCTCTTGAGGAGGTCGTTTAATGTTCATAAAGTCAGTTGTTGAAGCCATACCAATCTATTAGAATTTACTTGCTCTTATTCCAAGGAGAATTCTTAATCTCATATGAAAGATGTGTTTCAATTAGTTATGGAAGAGTAGTACAGATTACTCGATCTCGCATTTGGTTGCTTGGAAAAGACTGTCAAAACCTACAAGTTTGGGAGGTTGGGGTTTAAAGGATCTATTTATAGTTGGTCAGGCCTTAGCTTCCAAGTCTTTGTGGGTGTTTATAACTCACGACAGCCTGTGAAGGCATATTATGGTCGATAAATACATCTATCCAGATTCCATATTGGACTGGCTTAAATGGAGATAGAAGTCCACCCATAATGTCTCAAATCAATGGCATGCCCTCACTCCTTTCCCTATTATCAACAGATTTATGGCTTGGAAGGTAGGCATGGGATATAAAGTGTGGGTTGGTGTTGATGCCATAGTGGGATGCAGTGAAATAAATTTTCTCTCGGATGGTCTAGTGATTTTCCTTCAAGAATCTAGGCAATGCATGCTCAATCGGATTGGGGATCTTGTTTGGACATCTGTTTGGCACCAAGGTTGGCTCTCAACAAAGGATTTAGAATTGGAGGAAAAATGGCACAAGGTATAGGTTCAGTTTATTAGAGAACTATGCAAGGCTCATGTTCATCTTACAAAAATTGAAGATGATCTAGAGTGGAACTATAACAAGTCGAGGGGGTTTTACTCCACCAAACTAGGCTATCTCACTATGATCAGGGACGAGGTCTATGAGACCAAATGGTAGTTTTCTAAACTATGGAAAGGCCATGGCCAACTGAAAGGAATCCTTTTCTTTTGTCTTTTTCTTCAAGGCCGAGTGTTAACCTGGGATTGTATGCAGACTAGAGGGAAGCAATGTCCCGGTTTATGTTATTTGTGTAAGAAGTCCGAGGAAACAAATTCACATTTGTTTTTAACTTGTCCCTTTACTCTACATGTATAGCAGGAAATAGAGCAAGTACTAGGGATGTCTCATCTATGGGATAAAGGTTTTGAATCTAAATGTTTCTATGAGTACTTCTCTATTTAACCATTAAAATACTTTCCCTCCCTTCCTATTTTGGTTGCTTGTGGCATTTGACTCGCTCGTAATGTAGGTATATTTGAAGACAAGGTGAATCCTCCAATCAATGTGTCTCAACAATCCTTGGCTCTCTTTTCAAGTTTGTTATGGAGAAATTCCCCTATGGATATGGGTTAAAGCCACGACAAAGAAAGGACCTTTAAAGAGTGAACTAATCCCAAAATTGCAATCAAAATATCTTGTAACTAACTTGATTAACTAACTACTACTAGTAAGGAAGAAAGAAGCATATCGGGTTCCCTACATTCGATGATGATCCCATAGTTGAAAACCTTTCTATTTAGCATTTCTTCCAAAATGTTCCTTTGATCACTTGCAAAACAATCAAGTTGATAACTACAAAGGGGGTAGTTATATGATAACTAACTCTCATAAAAATGATTGAAAGTAAAGCAATTGTAACAATTAGTGTTCTAAGAATTTAGATGCTTAAACATAAACATCATGCATTAAAACATAAGTAATTGATGGGAAATAGGTCTCTTTATTGATGGATAGCAAGACAAAGGTAGTTTCCACTTGTATCTACTACAACACTGCTCCGAAACCGGACTTCAATTCCCTCCACCTAGGCCACTTACTATAGATAGTACCCCCGACTCCAATGCTCGTGCAAGTCCAAAGAATATGAACGAGATTCTTCTTGACCATTATAAAGAGCAAGGAAGGCTGGAAATAGGGATTTCTAGGTCTGAGGAAATGAATCAACAACAAGGGAACATGGACTTGCAGACGGGGCAAGAAAATGCTAGCATTATGATGCTTCAAGTATGATTGTTCTTCTCCTCTAGTCTTAGGCTCATTTTATACCCTCTCCAAGTGGTTGGAGTGGTTACAAACAATTGTGTATGAACAATAGGGGGTCAGGACCCGGGAGAACCCGTGAACCCCGCCCAAAAATATGCAAAATATTATTTTTTTGAGAAAAATTAAGGTGTACGCGCCCTGTAATGGGGTAACAAGCATACGCGCCTTTCATAGTTGGTAGGGCACGTATATGTCAAAAAACAATGTTTTTTGAAGAATATAGAGGAGGAAAAGGGCATTAGTGTTTACAAGTAGGAAAGGGAAAATAGATTCATGTCATCAATGCATATGTGGTGGCAATTGATGCTATAACAAATGCCCCCTAATGTGTGAGGTCAGAAGAGCAACTAACGGATGAAATAGATTATAGATCTAGGAGGTAAGGATGTAGTGGGCCCAGGTGAAAGTTGCCAAAATCCGGTCCAAAAACATAACCTACAACATAAAATAAGTAAGAGTACACTCTTCCCGAGGTGAACATACCCATGCTTAGGAGTGACAAAGCATGTCCGCCAAATCAAGTACACTGTGAATTCGTGAAATATGTATATATAGAAGTGATGATCATGGCGACGAAAATGAATACACAATGGATCCATGTCAAAAGAGATCATAGCCATGAAAGAGATACACAGTGGATCTATGTCTCAAAATCATAGGATGTTATCTAGAAACAAGAGATGAACAAACTAATTCTCCATAAGTATCGATGTCATAGGGTGGAAGTGGTATTATCCAATGCAACTCGGGCAACAACATAAAAGAGGTGATGCTACTACTAACCCGAGGTCTTCAAATCAAACCGTCGATGGTACGAGTCTACACTATGCAAATAGATGTGTTGAAGTCGAACATAGTGAGACACCGTTTGATTACCAATCATTGGTGTATATCATTAACAAACGTGAGACAATCCACCGATAATGATGATGGGTGTCAAGGTACCTAGTACATTCTAGCAATTGTGAATAAAGGAGTTGATGTCGAAAACTTGTAGAATCTATCAATCATGGGACATTGATGTATTTCCACTATCAATAGTGAGGAAACCTACCATTAATGACTGGAAGCCCCAAGGTACTAATAAAGACTCTAGATCTCTATAGCAAAGCAAGATGTGTCGAAGTCGATAAAAAGAGATCTGTTGGAAGGAGGGCATTATGGCATCCCCCATCATCCAACATAAGGAACAATAGAAGGCCAAATATTTGGAAGAAATCAAAGAAATATTGAAAGGACCTACAACCAAGTACGTCTCTCATGTGCACCAGATGGAATAACGCATGAAAGTGACCCTCTGAATAACAACCAATAATGAAAACCGGTGACAAAGGTGGGGAAACCACCAATGGGGTCGAAAGGAATCCAAGGTACTACACAACTCCCAACATGTGAATAATGTTCTTTCCATCCAACACAAGGGAAACCACTCAGTCAACGACCAATGATGAAGTGTCATCTACTGAGCACAAGGTCACCTATCAATGATGTAAATAGGGCCAGGGTGTGACTCTAGATTAAACTCTTAGAGCAATGTGTCATAGTTGATAAGAGTTGACCCACCAGTAGGAAGTCAATGAGGACCTTTCATACTAGCACGAGTATAGGATAAAGATGCTTGTTGATTCTAATAAGTACTTGACATACGAAAAGGATGAATTACAAAGTCGAGAATTCTGAAGAATGGTTGACACATGCTAAAACCTCCCTCAAACAAAAACACGACACAATAAAGTGACTTAGGCAGCATGGACTTGAAGATGAACGATGGCATAAGTTTATGACAAAGGAGGCATCGTCAGACTCTCCATAGTGACTAGAAGAATAACTCGTTGGAGGAGTAAAACTATGTGTAACTTGTTCATTTTCCTAAAGCCAAACTAAACCCAAACTGTTGAGACATAGACTCAAAACTTTGTGCTTTGTTCAAGGGCGACTCGATTACTGCCAAAATAGTGAAGAGAAGACTCTTTCCCATCCTTTTTTTTTCTGTTATTTGATTTTTTTGTCTTCTTCATATTAGAAAGCCTGAAAAGGAATAAAAAAATGTTATAATATAGTGGATGAAATGAGTGTAGCGGGCAAGAAAACTAGTTCCAAGTTCAAGGAACATACTTATGCTCAATGCAAGGATACACGTGCAGGATATAGAAACTTGGGTGACTATTTCCGCCAGGGATACATGTGTCAAGTCGCAAAGGCAAAGATTGCAAGGCTAGCAATAGATGATAATGCATAAGCAAGAATCTAAGCAATAAAATGTTGAAGCCGACATTAGGCCCAAAAGCGAAAGCATTAAATATGCAATGCAATTACAAATCAACACAAAAGTATGGGATCCTCGTGGGTAATATCCATGAAACAATTGAGAGGAATATGAGGTTTCAACGCAATGTCATGGCGAGACTAAACAAGAATCCCGAGCCTATGAAAAGACTTCAGCATGGGCACCAAAGGAAAAGTAAGGTGTTATCTAGGATGCCCATGAGTGGTAGGCTCTACCACCAACAAGATGACACTTATAATCAATAGGGAAAATTTTGTGTCACAAGTGAGTGGGATTGACCCTAAGGTAAATGTATAATTGTCACTGAATATACACTATGCAAGACGAAAAATGTTCTACCCTATATGTGAGCGAGCAAAAACATTACATGCGAAGAATAAAAAAAATGGACCGAACGGTCATAAAACACCTTGGTAAGTCATCCTCCCTAAAAAACTGCATCATTAAACGTTGTCTACACTTGAAAATTAGTCCATTAGGCATTAAAAAAATCAAAACTAAGGAAAAAACTTCATCAAATTGCATAAAGAAATTAGATTAAATAGTAAAAATACAAGTTTTTACCAGACCATTTGGAATTTTACCCACATAGTGATTTTTAGTGCAAAAAACCCTTTATCTTCGTCGGACGATTGTGGGAGCTACGAGCGAGGAAATCGAGTGTCCTTTGGACCAGGTAAGAGAAATCATCCTTAGCTCCATTTTCATCCAGATGACTTCCTATTTTTCTGAAATTTTAGGTAGTTTTATTAATTTTTACTCAAGGGTGAACTTGTACGCACCTTGCTTTGGCGCGTACAGGAGGCCCTATATGTGCTTTTCTTTAAATAAAATCACATATATACGTGATTGTTATAACTAAAACCCGCATACTATAAATTTTCACATGCAACTCTATGTGACTAATTTCAGATCTGAAAATTGCTTCCTAGTGATCTAACTATCACTAAACAACTTTACACTGAAATTATTGACTGAAAACATATGCAGTGGAAATAACAAGATCAAAGATGAATCATAAATACACAAGAGACACAATAATTTTGTTCTATAATTTTATCTAATTCTCCAAATCTGAGGACCAAAACCAGTCCCCTCAAAGTCACAAAACCTGAGGGCAAAACTAGTCCTCTCAAAATCACCAAATCAGAGGACAACCTTCTCCTCCAATATACAAACAAGAAAACCAAACCTCAACAATATTATGGAAATCTCTTCTGCCCACAAATCTGTTGCAGACCACATGTGCGACCTGCTGAGGTCACCTGATGTCAACCTGTACATACATGTTCTTGCCCATAAGAACTTGTATGGATGTACGCGATTGTTCACACAATAAGCCACATACGTACGCGATTGTTCCCACTGCAACCCATGTACATGTATAAAAACCTATACAAACACTTCATACAACTCGCTCCACTCGTACATCTTCTTCCTTCTATGTTTACCTCTCTCTCCCACACATGAGGTGTGTTTTTCCCTGCCAATAACAAAAGATAGAGAGTCCTCAACCCCAGGCTAGATTTTCTGTCGTAGAAGAATTTCCCTTTGTTGAAATCACCAAGCCTCCTAGCACAAGTATAGACTCACTTATGCTAACTCCATTCTTCCACTATGATGATACACTGAGATGTCACAATGACCTCTCTCCTTTATATACAATCCTTGGGGGTCACCATAGAAGTCCCTCCACAAATAAACATCAAATTAGGCTTTCCTTATAGGTGTGAAGCACCAACACAAGCCCACAAATCCCATCACCAAACCCATAAATCCCCCACACAAATCCAAGGGGTTTTCACCAAACTGAAAGGATAATTTGGTGCCAATGAAGATTCCCACATGCCTGACACCTTGGCCTCTTCTAGGAATACCTCCCAAAGCTACAAAATCAACACTTTCTCTTAGCGAGGGAGGTATCCCATCCACCATCAACTCAATGTACCTCTAGTACTAGAAGTATCTCTCTCCCAAATCCAAGGTGGTATGCTTCCTCATATGTACTCCAATCCTGTTCCTCGCATCTTGGAAGTGTATCAATATCTATTACTAAATTAGCATCCCATCCATCCCAACTTTTTGTTGTCCAATCTGTTTGACTGGACACATCCTCATTCACTAAAGCAGAATCTATCTAGTTGGTTGAATCCTCGATCACTGAGGAAAAAATTGTCTGACTAGCCACATCTTCAATCATTGAGGAAATATCTGTCTGACTGGTTGCATCCTTGGTCACTATAGCAAATCCTGCTAAAACACATGGATACTCCATACATGTCTCACATGCCCCAGAAGCCTCCTGCCTCTGAAGCTCTTGTCTTGCCTCCTCTATCACAATAGCATAACCCGCTGAAATACATGGATCCTCCATGGATGTATCATATTCCCTAGAAACCTCCTGCATATGAAGCTCCTATATGGCCAAAACACTCATAGGTTATCCCCTCAACCTCTATAGGTTTCCATCCCTAAATCTAAGAACCACTACTAGTATGAAGCTAGATAGTCTGGGCACAAGCAGTACCTGTCCATCTCGAAACAATACATGATAGCTCTTCTTCTCAATTTCCGAGACTGATAGGACACTCCTCTTGAGTTCTGGACACCACAACACATTTGACACCCTCAATATCTCTCATGACTTCAATCTAAATGATACAATACCGGATCCTCATACTGAATGCTTGGCTCCCGTACTAAGCTCCATACATGAGTCTGAGCTAGTCTCTGTGAGAGTGTCAAACAACTCTCTAGCACTTATCATATGGAAAGATGTTATGTTATCCACCAACCATATCTCCTTGATGGAGACAGTACCTGAAAGGGAGGAGACCAATAAGAAATCCCTCTAGAACCTATCTGCAACCTCATCAACATCTGTTGATGATGCTAGCTTCCTTCTTCCTCATCCCCTCCGGTGTGGACACTGTGAAGCATAGTTCCCAAAAACATGACACTCAAAACATCTTATCTTACTAAGATCCTTCTTCTATCTTGGCTTTGGAGAAGCTTCCCTTTCAAGAGAAGTCCTTCTCTCTGACAGACCTCTTTTGTCTGGAGAACCCCTTCTTCCCTTCCTAGTGCGGGCTACAAGGGAATAGTTCTCATCACTGCTACTCTTTACCACACCATCCATATCATCTATGGATACCAACCAGGTCTCCTCCTGGATACAATCAGTCCATAGTATGCCAAAGTCTAGTAACTTGTATCTTGCATAGATCTCCTGCACAAATGGCTCCCAAGACCCGGGAAGACCTCTCAATGCCACATTTACTAACTCAACATCCCACACCATCTCACCAATGGTTGTGAGTTGATCTCAGATATGAGTAATCTTCATAAGATAACTGACAACTATGTCCTCACTAGTCACCCTGACAATCTAAAGTTGATTCTTCAAGTGTAGCATCCTGATAGTATTCTTGTTTTGGTAAAGATCCACCAAAGCATCATACATATCCTTAGTAGTTTCTTTCTCGACAATGTGAGGAATAAAGGGGTCCTTTATGGACTCTAGCAATACCCGCTTGGCCTTCACTTCCCTCTTCTTGTGAGCTTCCAAATCCTACGGATCAGTAGGTGCTACAACCACACCCTCAACATACTCCTTGAGGTCATTCTCTTCCAACATAAAGAGAACTCTTTCCTTCCAAGCCTGAAAGTTGGTTGCCCCTTCCAACCTATCCTCAAGTTTCAATGTATTCACCATCTTGACCTGCATGGAACAAGAACAAGAACAAGTACAACACTCTTTCAGTGTTGTAGCCAATAAGGTGTCTCAAGATGATCCCCTTCTCTTCAAATCCCAGGCTTTGATACCATGTCAATTTTCACATACAATTCTATGTGACTAATTTTAGATCTGAAAATTGCTTCCTAGTGATCTAACTATCACTAAACAACTTTACATTGAAATTATTGACTGAAAACATATGCAGTGGAAATAACAAGATCATAGATGAATCATCTATACACAAGAGACACAATATTTATGTTCTGTAACTTTATCCGATTCTCCAAATATGAGGACCAAAACCAGTCCCCCTCAAAGTCACCAAATTTGAGGACATAAATAGTCCTCTCAAAATCACCAAATCTAAGGAAAACCTTGTCCTCCAATATACAAACAAGAAAACCAAACCTAAACAATATTCTAGAAATCTCCTCTGCCCACAAATCT
>SNQJ01S0178126.1:0-14309 GCA_010110895.2 Picea sitchensis | reverse complement strand
TGTGTGTGTGCCTTTTTTGTTTTTATTAATAATCCATTTGCGGTAACTTATTGTAAAAGGTTAAAAGATATGTTTGGTTTTAGACCAATTATTGGCTTTAGGGGGATGCCTTTGTGGTCGGGAGTTTGGATCAAGTTTATTATAAACCTTGTTATAGTGGGAATGATGTGATATTGATTCTTTAGATGAAAATAAATGGCGAGTAGTTAGAAAATAAAGATAAATAAATTTAATGGGAAAAGTTTTGAGTTNGTTGTTGGTTTTCCCAGTTTGGGTTTCCAGGGTAAAATATCTATGTATTGTGTGTGTGTATGTGTGTGTGTGTGTGCCTTTTCTGTTTTTATTAATAATCCATTTGCGGTAACTTATTGTAAAAGGTTAAAAGATATGTTTGGTTTTAGACCAATTATTGGCTTTAGGGGACACCTTTGTGGTCGGGAGTTTGGATCAAGTTTATTATAAACCTTGTTATAGTGGGAATGATGTGATATTGATTCTTTAGATGAAAATAAATGGCGAGTAGTTAGAAAATAAAGATAAATAAATTTAATGGGAAAAGTTTTGAGTTGTGGAATCTCAATTTGGAAAATATGTCATTGGACAAAGATCAATGGATCATTGTGGATCCAAGTGTTGCACCCACTAGAATGTAAGTAGAAAACTTGGAAAAGTTGGATCATAAGGAAAACAGAACAATACAGTTCTGTCTCTTAGATTCAGTATTACTGAATGTCTCATGGGAAGCTACAACCAAGGTGTGTGTATGTGTGTGTGTGCCTTTTTTGTTTTTATTAATAATCCATTTTCGGTAACTTATTGTAAAAGGTTAAAATATATGTTTGGTTTTAGACCAATTATTGGCTTTAGGGGGACGCCTTTGTGGTTGGGAGTTTGGATCAAGTTTATTATAAACCTTGTTATAGTGGGAATGATGTGATATTCATTCTTTAGATGAAAATAAATGGCAAGCAGTTAGAAAATAAAGATAAATAAATTTAATGGGAAAAGTTTTGAGTTGTGGAATCTCAAGTTGGAAGATATGTCGATGGACAAAGATCAATGGATCATTGTGGATCCAAGTGTTGGACCCACTAGAATGTCAGTAGAAAACTTGGAAAAGTTGGATCATAAGGAAAAGTGAACAATACAGTTGTGTCTCTTAGATTCAATATTACTGAATGTCTCATGGGAAGCTACAACCAAGGATTTATGGAATAAGTTCGGGGCTTTGTATTAGTCTAAGTCCTTAGTAAAAAAATTGTTCCTACATAAGAAGTTGTACAACATGAGGATGAAAGATGGAGACTCAATGAAAAATAAAGTGAACATATTCAATACAATGGTAAGTCAACTATTATCTGTTGATATGAATATTTTTGATAAATATAAGTGTATCAATTTATTGTGATCTTTACCAAACTCATGGGATATTTTGGTTATGGCCATAGGTAGTAATACAATTGCTTTAAGTTTTGATGATGTGGTCTCATCCTTTTTGTCGAAGGATATGATATGGAAAAACATGGAAGGATAGAGAACATATGAATTATCTGTAGGAGGACATTCCCATGACAGAAATAGATCTAGGGGAAGATATAAATCTCCCAGAAAATTTGTAAGCGTTTGTTGGAGATGTGGAAAATAAGGGCATTAGAAGAATGAATGTAGATCCAAAAGTGTTGAGAGAGGAAATGGATATGATGATGCTCCTAATTTAGAAGAAAATAATTCCATAGATGAAGGGGGGGATGTGTACTTGGATTCTTCAAGCACACATGCAAATCATGAGGCATGGCTAGTCGACTCAGGTGCATCCTTTCATATGACTCCTCACAAGGAGTGGTTTTGTGAATATGAAATTTATAATGGAGGTGATGTTTTCCTAGGTGATGAATCGACAACCAAAATCATAGGAAAAGGAAAAATGAAGTTGAATATCATCGATGGAAGAATTAGAACACTCCTCGGTGTTCCGCACATTCCAGGATTGGAAAAAAAGTTTATTTTTGTAAGAAAAATGGATGATGAAGGGGTAAAAACCATGTTTGAGAAAGAAACCTCTAGGATTGTTCGAGGAGCACCGATGTTGTTGAAGGGATCTTGGACTAGAACTCTGTATAAGCTACAGGAAATAACTATGAGTGATGGGTGCAATAGTTCCAATATTCCTGAGATTGGATATGATGAAGAAGAAACTCCTAAAGTGTTTGGATAAAAGACTATGTTGTGGAATTAAAAACTATGTTGTGGCATCAAATACTAGGGCATATCAGAGAGAAGGGTGTTGGCCCAGGGGCATACCCAGGGTTCAATTCTCAAGAGCGCACCAAAAAATCCCTAACTACTGGCCCTTTCAGCAACAACTGTGAAGTCGATGAAGTCTCACCCGAGGTAGAGGTAGAGGTGGTTGCAAGACTCAGGTGTCTGCACCCTTAGTTAGGACATAGATCTGTGATTATATCACTTACAGAGTACTTATCATATATCATTTGTTAATATTCAAATCTTATTATACCTCGTAGATAGCACAGAGCATCACAACATTCACTTAGATCTAAGGTATTTTATCACTTAGAAATAGTAAAACAGATCAAATATGGTAGATCAACACTAAGCATCTTCATACATGTGTATCAGATCTAACATCCTACATATCATTAGCACTTTAATCATAAGTAGATCTATTTAGTCATCTCATAGCACATAGCAAAATGGGAACATAAACACATTAAGACAAGCACAAAGAAACACAACACAATATTTACATGGTTCACCCCCACCCTGGGGATACGTCCACCAATTCTTCTTATTTATTAGTGTCTTCAATTGGTTACAAGCACAGAGCCATAAAAACCCTACTACGCACAGGACATAAGATCTGTGCATCTCGCTAGATCCTTCTTCCTTGCGTTACAACATAAATCCTTTTCTGAATTCCTATAATGACTTGCACTTAGCCCTGCAAGTCTCATATAGGCACAAAGCACTTACAGACCTTACTTKCACTTAGAATACATCACATAGATGTCAATATATCCTCTAKCTCACTAGATTACTATTTATACATACAAAATAGGCCTAAGCATGGGTAAAACCCATGGGCCAATATCCCAATCCCGTTACATATTCCCAAAAACCTAAAATGGACCCAAAACTGGGCCGAGATCCCGTGATCTCCACTCCATCTTGCACTCCTCCTTCGATGGCTATTGAAGTCCAAAAATAGGTCAATATGACCAAGAAACTCCCAAAACTTCGTCAAAGGCCAACAGGCCCCGAACACTCACCTGTGACTCACCCCGAGTCACTCTAGTTTGAGAAATTCTACCTCGAATGCTTCGAGCTTGGCTCGAGTTTCTTTGACCTGCTGCAGTGCTACGACCTCTTTCTCAGTGAAATCCTGGATCACTGCATCATTCACTAGCCCTTATAAGCATTGTTCTATGGTGATGACAATCTGTTCCATTTCAGATCCTTAGATTTCAATTTCAGTGAATAGTTGGCATGCCTTTTCTTGCACTGGTTGAAGTCGTTGAGTAACTTCCATTGCTTTACTCTAAATCATATGGATCTATTGCTGGGTGGTGCATTTCTCTTGAGACCGCTTCATTCTTTCCACTGGTGACGAGGCCTTAAGAAACACTTGTAACATATTGACGTGTTGCTTTTCTTATTGGAGCTACTACTCCAATGCCTGTAACTCTAGATTCTTCATGAGGTTATCATAAGTCTGGGCACTCTGGTTACTCAACTGCTTGCACTCCAAGGTAAGAGATTTTAATATTCCAACTATGTTGTGGGCAGTTGCTTCTCTTAGGTCTCTTACCTCCTGTGGAGTTTCAAGTACAACGTGGAGCTCTAGATCTATGATGCACTATTGTAGATTTTGGATCACGTCTTCAATTTGTGCCACCTGTTGTGGGATTCTTTCTTCGGTCTGTACCTCAATGACTGTCATAGAGCGAAGTGATCTATTGACTACTTCCTTTACCTCTAGTTGCTCCGCCAACAACTATTCCTTTCCTTGTTGTAGTTGTGCTTTCTCATCATTCCATTTTTCTTGGAGAGCACTCTTTTCTATTTTTGTAGCACTGCGTTGTTCTACAATTACTCCATGTACTTGTGCCAAAGCTTGGATGGATTTCTCTACTTCATCTTGTTCTTTTCAAATTCAAGTCTCGACTGAATCCATGATTCAATGGAGTTGAGCTGGCTCATATCCTTCTTCTTGTGTTCCAACTAATAGGGGTGCAGTGGAGACTGCGCACCTCTACTGAAGTTCCTACTGCACTCCTTGGAGCTCTATATCAATCCGACTATACATCACCTCCTGCCTGGCTTCCTGCTTCTCTGCAATCTCTAGTGAAGTGTCGTTCAAAGCAACGATGATGAATTTAAAGTCATCTGGGGTGAGGACAATCTCGAACTTTGTCTTTGTTGCTTTTGTTTTCTTTCTGGACGAAGGCTTATGGGGGGACACCTTTATTTTCTTCAAGGGGTCCTCCTTGTCCTTATGTGATGTTTCCTTGTCGATCTCTTCACCAACACCTCCTTTCTCTAGTGACATAGACGCAATATTCACTGATGTGTTGTCGATATCCTGAAATTCTTCAGGATTCTTTGTTTTATTAGGTCCGAGTGTAACCTGTGCATATTTCAAACTATCTACATCAAACAACTCCACAATGTTGTCTAGGATAAGGAGTTCTGCCAACTATTCCTTGGTCATTTCCTCTAAATCTTCCTCCGTAAGCTTATAATAGGACTACAACTACTGCTTATGGCCATATGCATGTGCTATTATATAAATGAAGTGGCGGTCCGCATTGAACTTCATTAGGGGCCGAAACCTATAGAGGGTATTTGGGGTCATACGAGTCTCAGACTAGATGGCTACTTTCAACTGGTTGTAGTAAGTGTGGAAGATGAAATTTGACTTCCATTGCTTGTTCATATCGTTTGAGTACCACAGGGTATTGAACTTCGTGGCCAATGGTTCAAAGGGCTCAATGTCCGGGAAGGTCGCACCTTTCGACATCTCCCATGCAATGAATGTGATTAGTATGAGAAGAGAGCTGAAGTGGAACTCATATACTTGGTCTTATGCTTCCTTGCAGTTCATTTCCAACTGGTTTACTAGGTACTACACCCAATTCATCTGAAGTCCTTCTGCGCACTTCCCTACAAGGTCAACGATGAATCTAGTCACTTGGGTGGGTCAGTTCTTGCGAACTAGCTTGTTTGCAATCAACTAACATGCAAGGCACACTGCGTCGCTCTATATAAAGGCTAACTTGAAGCCTCACATTCCCTTCTCAACATCGCCATAAGTCTATTTGATCCTCTACGCTAATGCTCGGTCTGAGGTCTTTCTAGGGTAAAAATCCTATGTGTTGGGGCCTTGCATGCTAATCCCAGTGATCTAATTGATAAAGGTTGAATCCATAGTGATGCATCAGTTCAACCATAAGTATCCTCTATGGTAACTTGATAGCAGCAATTTGACACAAGCGTTCACTTCCTGGTGCCTGCCGAAGTGCAAGATCTTCATCACATTGAGAAGTGTGGACTGCACGAGGTTCTAGTTCCATGACTATGGGATAATATTGGAGTTGTTGCCTTTAGTCCTAGTCAAATAATTATGTGGGGAGAGCATGTTGTAATCCTTTCTATCACTAAGTTTGAAGTCGCTAAAATTCAATGCTGCAAGCTTATCCTGGTCAGCACGAACTGCGCACACCCCTTTCAGGAGGTACGCAGTGACCAAAGCATACTCAAAATTCCTAGGAACACTGTCTTTGTTCACTGCGCCGCTCAGAGGAAGTATATACGCAGGTAAGATGCTCAAAATCAACTTGGCATTCACGACATCATCTCTATGCTTCGTTCTCGTCTCTGTTGTGATTTTGGAAGTTCCTTCTCTGCGAGTAGTCAATGGAGAAGCTTGGAATCCTCCTGTCGATGATGCTTGCACACCTATAGACATCCTTTTTTACAAAATGACTTTATCAATCCTGAGATCAATGTGTACTTCCTTCACAGATTCTTCAAGTGCGCTAAGATCCTCGGACACACACACTTGGGTTTAATAATATCGGGTTCACAAACTAATGTAGACACGACAATAAGATGGAAAGTAAGAATGTAATGATCACTCGACAATCTTAATCAAGGTTGCGAGCTCAAATTCTCAATTTGGAAAAAGTGTTCTTCGTGCATGGCACGACGAGGTAAATAGGTGAGTCGATAACAGTTGTCTCACAATGGTCATGACCCTCCATTAACTCCTGTTTGATCTATTATGGCATGGCCCAATGGTCTGATGATGCCTCTTTATTTCTTGTATTCCCATTCAAAGCATAAGTCGAATGGATATATCGGTCCAACAACTATATTGCTTCGTCATGGAGAAGTACTCTATGTCGTTTTTCTTATATCTTGGCGAATCTCGAATTCTACAATTTTTCTTTCTGCAAGGTCTCTTCGAGAACCTCCTGTAACCTTTCAGTATTAGCCATTTTCTTTCTTAACTTTCTCCCCTTCTTTCCAGTGAGCTTCATCTCGGTAATGCTTTTATCATTCTGAGTCTTTTCTTCTTTGGTCTTAGTTACTTCGCACTGTTGAAATGTTTTACTAGGGTTCCTGTGTAATACTTCTTCCTTGTCTGGGATACATAATTCAATCTTTTGGGGATCCTCTAGTGTTCTCTTAACCTCAACATCCGAGTTTCTAGTATTAACTATCTACAATCTTCTCTTCTATTCCTCAATCAAGTGCGCGGTCCTTTTGGTCATAAAGTCTTTTAACTCTTTCTTCTTCTGTTCCAAAACTGCTTCTTCCTCCTTTCGTCTGGCTTGATCTCTATCAATCCAAGGTTTTCCTATTAGCATGGTAAACAAGGCTCTTTCTTCAAAAAATTTAATAATCTCAAAGTCCTCTTCTGTCGAAGCTCCATTGACAGTCATAGGTATCCGGGCGAGCCTTCCACATAGGTTTACTAGATTTCCTCTTAATAAACTTATTCCTCCTAGGGAAGGGATCATATAAGACCTTCCTATAGCTTCCCAAGTTCTTTCTGGCATAATATTCATCTGTGTTTCTTACTCTAGGACATAGTCAATGTCGAAGTCCCCTATTATTTCTTCAATGCATTCCTTCTCTTTGAATATATATGATAAGTTGACATGTCAATGGTCATTCAGTGTCTCTTTCACTTCTATCAATACCTTCTCTGATTCTTGCTGGGGTTCTACCTTTTTTGGATCTGCCTTAGGGTTTCCTTGATTCAGATTCATTCCCTCAAGCTTAGCGATCATTCTAGGGAAATCCAACACTTCATGTTCCATGGATTTGCAACAAAGACAACTAGGTCTTTTGCTAGGTCATTCCTTAGCAAGATGTCCTAGTTTTCTGCAACTATAACATAGGGTTAATCTTCACTTTCTATTAAATGACCCCCAACCTTTTCTATACTGTGCACTAGGATCATGGTAGTGAACCTGCAACAAATTATTTCTAGGATCTTGCATCCATTTATTAGTGCAAACATTATTTCTATGCATAGGTATACCATATCTTTCCTTATTTTTATCAGATATATTCATATCACATCTTATTTCATCTATTATCACCCTATCTTTCAAACTAGGACAAAACCTATCAGATATACCTAGATCCATACTCTAGAAACAAAAAAATCCACCTTTCTTACTTTTACACAGCACAAAAATTCAAATCTAAGAACTTTTAACTATTCTTACCTTTAACAGAGCACAAAGCTTACAGATCTTACCTCTTTCAATTAGAACCTCTTGCTTTTACCTTTCTTGGAGCACAAATCTTTCAGATCCTGATTCTTTTCTACAGATATGACCTCCTTTCTTTTAGATCTGGCCTTCTCTCCTCAGATCAGGCTTCTTTCTCTCAGATCTAACCTTATTTATTTAGTACAAATATTTACAGATCAAGTAGAATACTACACACTAAGGAAGAGATCTACTCAAAGAGATTTCACAGTTTCACGATGAATAGTTTCACAGAGCTTCCTCTTTCTCAGTTCCCAACAAAAGTAGTTTCAGTTCCCAACAATCACAGTTTCAGTTCCCAACAATCACAGTTTCAGGCCCAACAATCATAGTTTCAGGTCATGATAATGGAACCATTTGTTGGCACAGGGGTAGACCCATGGTTCAATTCTCAAGAGAGCACCAACAAATACCTAACTATCGACCCTTTCGGCAACACCTGCGAAGCAGATGAAGTCTCACCTGAGGTAGAGGCAAGGGTGGTTGCAAGACTCAGGTGTTTGTAACCTTAGCTGGGACACAGATATGTGATTATATCACTTACATAGTACTTATCATAGAGCATTCGTCAATATTCAACCCTTATTATACTTCGTAGATAGCATAGAGCATCACAACATTCAGTTAGATCTAAGGTATTTCAACACTTAGCAACAATGAAACAGATCATATATGGTAGATCAACACTAAGCATCTTCATACATGTGTATCATATCTAACATCCTGCATATCATTATCACTTTAAGAATAAGAATATATATTCAGTCATCTCATAGCACTTAGAAAAATGGGAACATAAACACATTGAGACAAGCACAAAGAAACAAAACACAATATTTACATGGTTCACCCCCACCCTGGGAATATGTCCACCAATTTTTCTTCTTTATTAGAGTCTTCAATTGGTTACAAGAACAAAGCCATCAAAACCCTACTGCCCATAGGACATAATATCTGTTCATCTGACTAGATCCTTCTTCCTTGTGTTACAACAAAAAGCCTTTTCCAACTTCCTACAGTGACTTGCACTTAGCCTTGCAAGTCTCATATAGGCACAAAGCACTTACATACCTTACTTGCACTTATCATAAATCACATAGATGTCAATCTATCCTCTAGCTCACTAGCTTAATATGTATACATACAAAATAGGCCTAAGCATGGGTAAAACCCATGGTCCAATATCCCAATCCCGTTACATATTCCCAAAAACCCAAAAATGGACCCAAAAGTGGGTCGAGATCCCGTGATATCCGCTCCATCTTGCGCTCCTCCTTCGACGGTTGTCGAAGTCCCAAAATAGGTCAATCTGACCAAGAAACTCCCAAAACTTGGTCAAGGGCAAACAAAGGGCCTTCGAGTACTACATGATAGGTATGGTTGAAGGTGTTAGTGAGTATAAATTTACAAAGTCAAAACAATTTGTTTTGTTGTTGATTGGTTCTTGTAGTGATGTCCTGGTCTCCTAAAGATCATGTGTCAAGGTTCGATGGTATTTCTATCATTGTAATATCAATGAGGCTATGAGGCATGTGCACTCCTCGTCATAATTGTGATTATTTTCTATACACGGCATTACCTATGGCCTTCTAGTTGCAACAATGGAAAATAAACTATCACATATTGATAGAGAGAGAGAGTTCACAAAGGAAACTGTTGAAACAAAGATTTCACAACAAATTTACTAGTTGTTGCAAAATTTCATTTTCATCATAACTTTAAAAATACAAATTGAGTTTTTCCAAAAAAAAAAATTGGAGAGGCACCATAGTGTCATTACGTTGCTAAAAAAAATTCATCCTAACCCAGATCACCATTTGAGACAAAAGGTGAAATTACTAGTCATAGTGAAATCTCATGGTTGCTGCAAAATTTCTTGTAGCTGACTGTTTTTGGAGTCAACTTCAAGTGTAGATTTCAAGAAGATGGAGATTGATCTCAACAAACTAAAAGATTTTTTTCTCAAGAACGGGTTCATCCACAAAAACCTCTCTCAGCATTTTCACAGGTGTCATAGTTTTGGACATTCGAAGGGATATTTACAACCTATTTTTACATTTTCCACCTAATTTATTTAGTTAAAAACTAAACCCTGCAAAATATGAGTTAGTTTGTAACTCTTGCTTGAATGTGAAACCCTTACTATTTTTACCTGATTGAGTTAGATTGAAATGTAATTCTATATATTGTGAAGGATAGAAGGAGAAAATGGTTGGATACTTGAGGAAAAAGACTCTTTGGCTATTGTATATATTTTTTATTGTTAATGAAAGCTTTCAAGCTGAAGGACTTGAATATTTGTCTCAGAGATTCTTGTGCTAGTTATTTGCAGTTTGTTTTTCCTTGTGAATGTTTCCTATTTTTGTTGATCATTATGTATATTATTTTATTTTGATTGAATGATTATAGCTACATAATTCATTGTTGATTCTCTTTATCTCACATTCAATTTTCCTACATTAGTCTTCTGATATTGTGACAAAACTCATCGACTTCTTAGTGATATGTTATAATTGATGTGATACTTTATTCTAACCACCATACTATAATGCCTATGATGAATGAAACCTTTATAGCTACCTATCCTATGAAGTACATTTGTTCATATCAACCAGTTTTGAAAGATTTGATTTGACCTATCTTTATTATGACTCCATGCCCAATGGGTGGTTCACTCAATCCTACTGCCACATCATAAAATTTATCTCTTTATCTACAGATCTGTCCATTGTGCTATAATTTCAGTGAGAGATCCCTCTCTAGTTGGAAAGGCTAGTTTCCATCCCAAAAATGTTTGAAAAATGTTACCTCTGTGTTTTCCTTTCACAGCCATGAAAAATTACAGAATGGCAACATAAGGTATGTTAAGAACCAAATACTAATATAGCATAGAAAAACCTCAGAAAAAGTACTCAACGCCTTGAAAAGATACAATTTCAGATAATAAGCCTCTTTGAGGGGGAAACCTCCTTTTACCCCACTTAAATGTTCAAGTACAAGATGATTCAAAATTAAAATGTCTCCTTGGTATATATAGGAGACTAGGAGGTATAATTACAACTAATGGCCTAAAGCCGACATAAATAAAATAACATTACTAATATAATATGCCCCAATTAAGGGGTAATGATCCAATATTAGGGCTTAACATGCCCCTCCCCTTGAGACAAGTGTTGTCTGCTACGCTTGAGTAACTCTGGATGCTTCTGTATAAAAGACTCATCTTCCCAAGTGGAATCTTCCACCGGTAGTTTCCTCCATTTAATGAGATACTCTGAAATGGATCTATTCCTCAGCTGGCAAATTCTTGTGTCAGTGATGGCTTCAGGTTTCAATATGATTTTTCCTTCCTCGTCAAGTTCTGGAAATTGTTACCCATGATTTTGGTCAATCTTGATGGTGTATTGATGATGGTGTACTCAGGCTCCTCATAAGAACTTTCTCCTAAGAAAAGTGACATTCATCTCTTCCCAGAAAACTTACTTTTGAAGAGAGTTCGCAGGTTGATAATATCCTAGGGTGCGAAAATGACCCATTCTCGCATGCTTCCTTAAGCTAGGGTGTGAAATTCTCGCACTGTGCTACATATCTAGGGTGGGAACTTGTTCTAAATCTTGGAAAAAGATGAAGTTTCGATGGTTCTAGAAGGGAATATTCTAGAAGTATGGGTCGACATTCGAATGGTTATCCTTTTACTGGTTTCACTGATATTGTGGGATCATTCTTATCCAAGTAGCCATCCCATTCTCTCCTATATATTGATGGAATTCTCATGCAAAAGGTTAAGCAAGATTCATTGGAGAATTGTTGAAAGAATTGTGTGAAGGACCTAGCTTGAACAGGAGCTTGGAGACTCTAGCAAGTCTATCAAGAGGGATTTGATCTTCTTCATACAAGGATCAAGCAAGTGTGTGTGTGTTGGAGCCAAGAGCCACCGAAAGGAAGCTTGTGACATCAAGGTGATCAAGTTGTATCTTCTTCTTTCGATTAATATGATATAGTGACATGTCCTTTTCCCATAAAGTCATTCTTACTTTATTGTGTAATTCCTTGATCATACACATAAGTTGACAGTTGAATATATGTTGCTATCCTCACTTTGGTTGGTTTGTGTTGTCTTGGTCTTGACCTCATGAGAACACTGGAGTGAAGCGGGAGCAACAGAGACCCTGGGAAGCAATACAAAGGTATGTTACTTGTTCCTCCCTACTAGCTAATTCAATGGTCAAAACTTAGGGAAAGAGTCATGTCCTGTCCTGTTTTGTTCTAGATCCAAGTGGATCTAGGGAGATCTGTTAGTGTCTGCACCTACCAATTAGTCTGATAACAAAATTGGTGACTCCACTGGGGAAATAACCCGTTTTATTTGTGGTTTTTGGTGTTTTTCCTTGGCCATTTTCTCTTGCCTTTCCTTTTCTCCATTCATATCAATCTTTGAGTCTTCAGGATACCCTAATAGACCCTCTGGGTTCATAAGCCTCTTCAAATTTTGTGTCTTTTTCCAAAAATTTTCTTAGTTACAGACATTCTCGCACTGTCCCCCACAGTGGCCTGGAAGAATATATTGAGTTCGCATTCTACTTTTAGGTCCAGTGTGAGGTTCTTACACTCTTCTCAAAGCTGGTCTACGAGAATGACCCATTCTCGCACTGTGTAATACTCTCAGCCTGAAAACCCTTTTTTCAAAATTTTGGCTTTAAGACTTTTGCATGATCAACTGCCCAGATCAGTATAGGTGCCTGCAAAGAGATTCTTGGACCATTGATTGATGTTTTCTTGTCTTTGGATGTTGTGCATGAACAGTCTTAGGAAATCAAAGGCTTTTCCTGTCCGTTTTTCTTGACTTTCATTTCTTGACTTTTCTCGGCAAAGATATACTCTCTGATTTTAGACTCTGAGTGTGCTTGTATGGTTAAGAACCGGCGATCGGTTGAAAGTTGAGCTTCTTTGTCTTTATCATTTGCTCATTATTTGGAAGATCACTTTTCTCATGCAATTGAAAAGACTAGTTTGGTCTGCTTGTTAATTTTGTTAGTTTGGTCTGTTGCTTGTTCATTAGCTTTTGGTTTTATTCACTCTCACCATCATGGTGTAGGTCCTTTTTGAAAAGTGAACAACGTTTTTCTTTCAAAATCATTTTCTTCTTCGAAAGTATTGAAAATTAATTGTTGAAATTATTGAAAAAGCAACAATAGAGAATTGTTATTTTTGCGTGATTCGTTGGAATTTCATTTTAAAGGAAATTGTGTATTGTAGTTCAAGTTTGATCCGGAAAACTTCTCTTTCCCTCCCATACATAGGATTCATTGAACAAAAATTGAAATATTTCATTCTTATCTATACATCGTTGGGTCAAAGTCTCATACAACATCAGTTTCATCTCCACTTCCTTTGAGTAACAACAACACTTAACAACACTGCACAATTGTAAAATTTAACTAGTAAATCTTTTCTAGGGCTCTATTACACCAACATTTAGCTAGGATAGTGCTTTGGAATAGGAAGAGAGATACACTCTCCAAAGCACAAAACACACAATCGCATCTTGTGTTAAGGAGTGCCAAATTCCATTTACAAAATCTTGTCCTGGGAAGCCCTTCTCACACAAGGGTCAAACACAAGGTCGCATTGATATTGACAGAGTTACTCACCCTGTTTTGTTGATACCGGTGTAGAGATTGAATGTATTATGGGGGTCACTTGGAGGTATACGCACAATGATGAGTGGAATCCTTTTGAGTTGATTTCGGGCTAGATACCCTGCCCTTGCGTGTGGATTGGACTCTCGACTATCCCCCCAGGCTTTATTATTGCCGGTGCTAACATTAGTAGCCTATCTTTCTAGGGTCTTACACAAGGTGACTTTGAAGGGGAAAGTCTTCACGGTACCTAGAATTGACGTTGACCAAACTCACTCGCGATCCTTGGAGGGTATACCCACGATTATGTGTGGGAGCTTGCACCAGGGTGTAAGTCTGTTAAGCAGGTCGTCAGCGTAACTTTTACACCCTAGCCCAGCCCCTTCTCGTCTCGTTGTTGCGACATTGGATTTCATCACCAACTAGTGACTTCATAATTAGAAGGTCTTTAGTGCTTGGTGTTGCTTCCTATATTTTGTTTACTAACGCGTGTTGTTTGTTTACCAAAGTTGACCATACGTTTTTCATCGTAATTTTGTCACTCATTTACAATAGCTCCTCCACGTCGTTCACATAGAATGAAGGGTTTATCTCTAGAGTATCTAGAAGGTTCTCAACCCTTGCCTACAAGTTCACCTGAGGGCTCTCCTCAACAGAGTGAAGTCCAAGACATTACCATGCCACAAGTGGAATGAACTGACTCTCTAGAACATTTCTGAATTACCAATACTCGAGAGGAATTTCGACTTCACCCTGATTCTGAGCGACAGTTTATGCAACTGAATTCTTCTGGAGACTTAGTTGTTGTGTCTTCTGGATCACCAGTTGGACCCTTTCCAGGCATAGAAGGCCAAGATCCTTTTTG
>SNQJ01S0178125.1:8984-19719 GCA_010110895.2 Picea sitchensis | reverse complement strand
TTAATACCATATTTGGACTCCACTGGCCCGGAGAACCAAAAGCGGCTCGCTGGCCCTGAAAATTAATGGCTCACAGACTGGTAGGCGGATGGCTTGATGAGGGATGGGATGGTGAACCACCCATCTATAGAGCCGTCAGGCCTGATCAGTGCAAGGGAAATCGTGCCACACGCAACCTCGTGAGAGGATAAGGCGTATGGTAGAGGCCATTGAGAGGGTAGACGTGAGGGGAACTCTGGCACCACGCAGAGTGAGTGATAGCAGAGAGGAAGGATTGCAACCTTCGCTCCTGGTCACTGGAAGACAGAGAGACACAGTCTCAGAGCATCGTGGTCTCAACTGGGGGGTGTCTAGTGGTAAAAATGTTGGGAGTCTCTACGCCTACGGTTGGGTGGAAACGAGCACCCCTCTCAGCAGTTGCACCCATTTCTGAAGTTATTTCTGATAACGGTTTTGTTCATATTGCATCTTGAAATTTATATGCTGACATATATGCTCATAAACTGCGAATGATCTCATTATAAGAATGCTTGTATGGTGCTATGATCAGTAATAGTAGTTGTATACTTGTATGATAAGACTACGTATGGCTTATGTCCTCATGAATCGTTATTTATATGCATACTGATCTAGTTTAGACTTCACGTCTGGTTTGCGGGAGAACGATACCCTTACCTGCTTCAGACAATGCCCTGGGTAAAACTCCCCGTAGAGAGACCCTCCTTGAAAATCCCATGAAGAACTGTGGAGGAGAAGATGAAGGTGTAAGACCTTAGTAAACCTGCACGAGGAGGAATGATCCTCTTGAAAACCCGAGATGACAGCATAAGGACGAAGTATCGAATCGACAGAAGAGATCCCGTCGGGAGATCTACGGTCACACCCGACCGTTAGATCGGTAGGAAAGGTAGGGATGTTAATGGACTTACCCCTTTGTCTTATGTGTCTTCACGGGCAACGAAGAATTCTGGATCGTAGACCTCCAAGGTCCATGAGAATATCTAGACCATTGATTTTTCCATGTCCAGGGAGTCATGGAAGAATGCTTGGGTAGGAGATAATTTGAGCCATCAGATCTCGACTGGAAAACTCGACAGCCGTTGGATCTGTTCGGAGTTACCTGAGGGTTAAGACCCTAGTGTATAGGGGTGAAAACCCCCAGGATAGATCTGAGTCGTTCAAGCGACGGAGGCCACGTGCCGCGAGATCTCCCATTTCGGGAAATCGGGAATTGCGCGATCGAGAGTCCTGGTGACAAGAGATCGGGGAAGTCCCAGGTGAAAACCCCGACGTAATCCAAGTCATCCGTCCAGAGGGGCAGGTGTTAAAAATCTGACAAGAGTCAGAGAATCGGAGTTTTCGAGCATAAAGAAGTCTTGTCATACGAAGTTTAGATCTGCGATTTACCGACAAGATCAGAACCATCCGTTAGATGGAACACGTGTCAACAGATCCCGGAGAATCGGAGTTTTCGAAGGTGTGAAACCCTTGCAGATGAGAATCGCGATACGCGAAATCCCAACAAGGATCTGGACCGTCCGTCCAGAGGGACAGGTTTCAAAAATATAACGAGAGTTGGAGAATCGGGAAATCAGCATATCGGGGATTCTGTGGACGCGAAAACTTTGCATATCGAAACCGCGAACCTTGAAACCCTAATAAGGAGGAAAGAGCCATAGTAGAAGATAGTTGTTGCTACAGAGGAGAGTCGGGATTCGGGGAATCGCGAGTCCCATGGGCGAATGTATTTTGACATCGCAAACCCCGAAACCCCGATGAAAAGGTATGACTGCGGTCATATAGAGGGAGGTCGTGTGGACCAAAAGGTCTAGTCCAGGGGACTAGCGAAAGATGACGTCACATCGGGATATCAGGGATTCCGAGGGCAAAATGTTTATGTATTCCAACATTGTTATATTCGAAACCCCGATGGACGGAGGAGATTCTTTCGGAGGATCTCCGGGTCCGTAATGACCGTTAGATGTGGGAACAAGATGTTAACTTAAACCAGGACATGGTTATTCTTTAGGATAAGCGGTGAGCAGATATGGACGGCCTAAATCCACCCGTCAAGATCTATGGCTGAGGATGCATTCCAGAGCCCCCTTGCCATTCTACCTTTAATGGGGGNGTCGATATTTACTCACCGTGATCAACGGCTTCCCAGTGGATTCCGAACCCCCCTTGCCATTCTACCTTTAATGAGGGGGGGGGTCCGGAATAGTGTGGCGTGTGAAGTGGGACCCATTCCCTGTCGTGATGTCCACCGTGTCACGATTTCCTCTCGCCACCTGTATTACATATAACCGCACGACGGGGCTTGTTCCCATTGGCGGATCCTCTACCCCTGATGAGGTTTGTTCCTATTGTCCATTCGCTGACCCCATAGGGATTCATCCCTATTGATCGCTTGCTAGCCCTGTCAGGGTTCGGCGGTTGCAAAATAGAATGCTTGGGTCTTGCTGTAGCGCCGAAGCGCGAAATATAAAGGATGTTGCATTCAAATGGAACAATGAACATAACCCTTGATCACGTGGGAATGGAGAAGGAGAGAGAAGGAGCCAGCTTAGGCTGGGCCTCCATGGTTATTTAAGGGTTCGAGTCCGACAGAGGATCGGAAAAATTTGAAATAGGTAGTGGGTATGTTACAGATCCAAAGTGGCGAGAAAGGGTAACTGTTGATTCACCAGCGGGTACTGGTGGCTTTGGGGAGGAAGCCCTGTCGACAAACCAGTAGGACCATAAGCAATATGCATATAATGTGAAGATCTAGGAATATTCGGTGGTGGTTGGACAGGATAGTATCTCATCGGATTATACCCTGGAACAGGGGCTTGAGTTTTAGCATTCGCGCCCCAAATTGGATTGAATGAACCTGGATATGGTTGGCCCATGCTAGGGGGTGTTACGGACGCAGCTGGAAACTGCTTCCCCCCAGTCGATTGAGGAGGATTTTGGATCAACTGATTCCAATACTAGGCCAAGGATGGAGGTATGTTTTTCCCATAAGGTGGGGTCGGTCCTCCCATCGAGGGTGGTGTGCCAATTGGAAGTTGCCAACTGAGAGGGGGTTGAGTGATACTACCTTGATGAGATTGGCCACCAACCGGAAACTGATAAGTTGGAGTGAATGAAGGAATAGCGCCACTAGGATTAGGATTTCCAGTAGAAGATGAAGAAGGTCCTCCAAAAGGAAATTGAGGGAGTGTTGGAACAAAACCGGGAAGAAAGTGCCCAGAAGAAGAAGGACCACTAGGAGAGCCGGATGGAGTTTGCGCAGGAGTAGGAATGGAAGCATTCAATGCATGGTATCCAGGTGGTAGTGTCGGAGTGATGTTGGGCATTCATGTTGTGTTGATGGGAGAAAGACTAACCATAGTAACCCCATTTGGAACACTCGTAGTAGCTGTAAGATGGGTCATTTCAGCAGGGACGGTATAGTGATAAGCAGTATTCACCAGTACTGTCTTGGTACTAGAGATTTCGGAAATCACAAGCGGGTTGATTTCGGAAATGACAAGTGAACCTGGACCAAAAATGTCTCATCGAAAAACGCATGTAGACAAAAAAGGATCTTGGTCCCCAGGTCCAGTCGGAGATCCGAAATACACAACAATTAAGTCTCCGGAAGAGTTTGCTCGCATAAAACATCTCTCGGAATCGGGGTGAAGTCGAAAGTCCTCTCGAGTGTTTGTAATGCGAAAATGTTCTAGAGAGTTAGTGTGTTCCACTTGTGGGGTGGTGATGACTAGGACTTCACTCTACCGAGGAGAGCCTCCAGGTGTGCTTGTAGGCAAGGGTTGCGAACCTTCCAGATGCTCTGGAGACAAACCCTGCATTCTATATGAACGACGTGGAGGAGCTATTGTAAACAAGTGACAAACTTTGCGAAGAAAATCCTATGGTCAACTTTGAGAAACAAAAAACACGCGCTAGTAAACAAAATCTAGGAAGAAATACCAAACAAACAAGACCCTCTAATTTCGAAGCCACTAGTTGGTGATGAAATCCAACGTCGCAACAACGAGATGAGAAGGGGCTGGGCTAGGTTGGAAAAGTTACGCTGACGACCTACGTAACGAACTTACACCCTGGTGCAAGCTCCCACACATAATCGTGGGTATACCCTCCAAGGAGCCTGAGTGAATTTGGTCAACGTCAATTCCAGGTACCGTGAAGACTTTCCCCTCCACAGTCACCTTGGGTAAGAACCTAGAAAGATAGGCCACTAAGGTCACCACCAACAACAATAAAGCCTAGGGGAACAGTCAACAATCTGATCCACACGCAAGGGTAGGGTATCTAGTCCACAATCAACTCAAAAGGCTTCCACTCAACATTGTGGGTATACGTCCGAGTGATCCCCGTAATACATGCAATCTCTACACTGATATCAACAAAGCAAGGTGAGTAACTTTTCCAATATCAATGCGACCTCGTGCTTGACCCTTGTGTGAGAAGGGCTTCCCAGGACAAGATGTTGCAAATGGAATTTAAAACTCCCTAACACAAGATGTTATTGTGTGTTTTGTGCGTTTGGAGAGTGTATCTCTCTACCTACTCCAAAGAACTAGCCTAGCTAAATGTTGGTGTAATAGAGCCCTAGAAAAGAGTTACTAGTTAAATTGTATGATTGCATAGTGTTATTAAGATCTGTTGTTTACTCAAAGGCAATGGAGATGAAATGTATGTTGTACGACTCTGACCCAACAATGCATGGATGAGAATGAAATAGATTACTTTACATTCAATGAATCCTATGTATGGGAGAGAGAGACAGTTTTCCAGATCAACCTTTAACAACAATGAAAAATTTCCTTTAATATGCAAATGCAACAAATCACACATCAATAACGATTATATATTGTGTCTTTTTCAATAATTTCAACAATTTAATTTTCAATGTTATCGAAGACGAAAAAGATTTTTTGAAAGAAAAACTTTGTTCACTTTTCAAAAAGGACCCTCACTATGCCAATGAGAGTACAGAAAATCAAAAACCAATGAACAAGCAATAATAATAACCCAATCCACTCTTTCAATGAAAACAAAAATAAAAAGCAAACCAATATAGTTTTTTCAATCGCATAAGAAAAATGATCTTTCAAACAATAAGAAAATGATAAAGACCAAGACAACTCAACTTTCAACCGATCACCGGTCCTTAACTAATCAAACACACTCAGATTATGAAATCAGAGAGTATGATGTTGCCAAGAAAAGTCAAGACAAAAGTGACAAGAAGAGCCTTGAAATCATAAGACTGTTCATGCACGGAAACGAAGACAAGAAAGACATCAATCAATGGTCAAATAAACTCTTATGAGGCACTTTAGAATGATCTGGGCAGTGGAAGATGTCAAAACTCAAATCCAAATTTTTGAAAAAATGAGTTCGTAGGCTGGCAATATTACACAGTGCGAGTATCAGGGATTCTCGCAGGGGACTCTTAAGCAAAGTGCGATAACCTCGCACTGAACCTAAAGGCAAAGTGTGAACTCTATAGATTCTCATAGGCTGTAATGAAGTGCAGTGCGAGAACCTCTGAAATTAGTCAATTTTTTGGAAAATGAAACAAAATTTGAAAAGGCCTCTGGACCCAGAGGGTCTATCAGGATATCCTGAAGACTCAAATATTTATAGGAAAAAAGAAAAGTAAAACCAGAGAAAATGGCCATAGAAAAACACCAAAAGCCATAAAGAAAATGGGATATCCCTAGTGGAGTCGCCAAATTTGTTATCGGCCTAATCGGTAGGTGCGGACACTAACTGATCTCCCTAGAGCCACCTGGATCTAGAACAAAACAGGATAGGACATTACTCTTTCCCTAATTTTTGACCATTGAATCAACCAATAGGAAGGAACAATTAACATACCTTTATATCGCTTCCTAGGGTCTTTGTTTCTCCTGCTTCGCTCCAGTGCTCTCGTGAAGTCAAGACCAAGACAACACAAACCAACCAAAGTGAAGATAGCACAATATATTCAACAGCCAACCTGTTAGCACTCGGTAAATTTCCCAGAGGTTGAAACAGAAGAAATCTACAAAGGTAACGTTATCCAACCGCTTTTAAAGCTGGGATCTATCCCTTCCATCTTCAGAGAGGGATATCTCTATAGGATTTAGCTTTGTTTTTAACTTTAGATATTAGGCTAGTTAAAGAAATAGGTAGGTTTTTGTTGTAAAAGTGTTTTTTGAATTGGTTGAGACAGTTTACACATCCATTGGGCTATGGGGTCTGTGCTTACATAAAATATGAAATACAACCCGAAACGTAAAGAAAGACTTCCACAGGGAGAGATAATATACTCACAGGATCTTTTAATAGCTTAAATGATGGACAGAAGAAGAGATAAGAAAGGTAAATTCAACTAAGAACCAGTTAAGAATTCCTTAATTGAAAACACCAGAAGATAAACACTAAAACATTTATGAGTCAGAAACAGGGTATCTAAGATAAATCCTGCAACATTCTCTACTCTTAAAGATTAGTTTTAGAAAAAAAATATGATCACGAAGTAAGAAAAACATTTAACTTAGAGAAAAAACATCACCAGTGAATACACGCAAGAATCCTGTAAAAGTGCCTCCTTTTCATTAATGGTAGATCTCTTCAAAAATGTTACAGTCTGATAGCGCTAGGGTGTGAGAATCAACAACCCTCAATACTTCGAAAAGTGAAGTATTTATAATTCAAATTACAAATGTCCCTGTCGTAACTGATCAGGACGTGATCATTCTATTTTTAGTCTAACTAATTTAACTAATCAAAACTGCTTGGTGACTTGATGCAACTGCACGCAGAAATTCTGGGCTACGTCGTTGGCGAGGTTCCTGCACAACCTCTTCTGACTAGACATGGACAACTCATCTGCTAATCGAGAAGATCGCAGAGTTATTGCCATCTGATGTGACTAGGCACCGTGACTTTGAGCAGTCTCCGATACACTTTGTCCATTTCTGTATATTTGGTGAATGTGGGCTTAGTGAGGAATATGTATCGAATCTCATGTTGGATGTTCATGTCCAATTGAAGAGCGTCCAGGAATGCTTTGCCAGTGATGCTCCCGTGTATGCCAGCAAACTTGGAACTATCCTTAGACACTTCAGCCAATCTCTTCCTGTAATCTGGAAGTGCCATCAGCTTGTCATTAATGACTTTCAGACCAGGCAGGCCTTTCTTTTGGAGAGCCTCAATCTTATTAAAAAACTTTTGTACCCCCTAGTCCATGATTTGAACCTTTTATTCCAATTGAAGCATTAATCCTCTCTTGGTCAAAACTCTCTTGACCTCAAGGATGGTCTCTGTTATGTCTTCTATCTTTAGCTCTTCTATCTCTTCTCCGGTCTTGGAATTGAGGAATTTGATTATATCATTTGCCTGAGTTGGTCTATCTCCCAATTCCACTTTGATCTTCTCAATGGCTTGTTTACTCCTCTGGACCAACTCGTTCTTCTTAAACATAATTTGGATCATGGGCCAGATTTCATTTATGGACTTTGTGATGTATGTCCATACATTCTCTTTGACCTCATCCAAAGTCTTCCCTGCCATTGTTTGCTTTTGGAGCTGTTGTAGTTCCTTCTTAAGATGCTCAGTTATCTGTTTCTCTTTGGAGAGACTGGTCTGGAAAGAAGTTTTGAGTTCCTGGAGGTTCTCAACTTCCTTCATAAGCCTGTTGATTTCAGTCTCTTGCAGGTTCATCTTTTCCAGATATTTGGTGAGGTCGGTTGTTCCCTCTTGTGATGCCACGGGTGTTGCCGATGGAATGGTTGTTACTGCTACATTGCTCAATCCTGCAATTGGGATAGCACTCAATGGAATGCCTTCCATTGCCTTCATCTGTTCTTTCTCTTTCAATAATCTCTCCATCTCAGCTTCCATTTCTTTGAGCTGAGCATTTTTCTCCATGAGAAACTTTAGCATCTCGTCCTTCTCACCTTCTTTTTTTGCTATCTCTTTCGCCTGTGAGTCTTCTGTAGGAGGAAGCTTCAGCTATTTCCTCAAAGAGGCAATATCTGCATTATTCTTCTTTATAATCTCTTCTGTAGCTTTGACGTTTGAGGGATCATAGCCAATCTTGAGGAACAACTCCTCCAAAGTTTTAATTCTGTTATATTTTGCAAAGGAAGAAATCTTCTCCAGATTTAGCTGAGTTTGAGCGTTGTTGAGTGATACATGAAATTTTGCAGCTGAAGCAGAAGCATGCGCCAATGTGTGAAATACCATTTCTCCAGTCTGTTTGTGCAAATCCATCTGATCTGTTGGGTGCATGTCCTTCGTTTGGAACTCGAAGGTGGCTCTCTTGTAGTCTGTGATTACCTTGGGATCTGGTACTTGTGCCTGTGGGAAGGCCATGTGCATCCAGCCTCTTTCTGTGTCGAATGCAGATAACAGCCTATGTTGCGCAGTGGACGACTGTTTTCGAAACTGAGCGTAAGTAATACTGGTGAGGGTCTGGTTCCTTTTCTTAATCATCTCATACTTCTCGAAAATGCTCAGCTTAGGCCCAGTCTTGCCTTGTTGAGTGTCCACTAGATAATCTGTGGATTTCTTCGGTAATGATGGGGTGATGTCCTTAAATATGCTTGAACCGAAGGATGGAATCAAAGACTTGGTCACTGTGGTAGGTGGAGTCTCTTTTTCTTCTGTCTGGTCGGGGAATGAAATTGTCTTGGGCCTCTTCGTGTGCAGCTGGAATTCCTCAGACGATACCTCCGTGACAGGCGGATATGAATCCTGTCGAGGCCTTTTTTCCTTAGGGACCTGTGGCATGGAAGTTGGAAGTACAGTGATCGGGGGAACCTGTTGTTCCACTTCGACCAAGGTGTCCGGCGTCCACACTGTCTGATTTGCAAATTTTTCGATCTCAGGCTTGGACTCGTGAACATACGAGATGTTTTTATTTTTCTCCCACATTTCTGAAATGATCCCGTGTGGATCATAGTGCCATGGAAAACTAGTAAAGAATTTCATTTCTTTCAACATTCTGTCAGCTTCTTCCCTGGCGCCTTGGCTATTGCATATGAAAGAGCCAATCTGCCCCTTGATTCTCAATTGCTACTTCTTCTTCAGGGAAACAAAATGAATGTCATTTGAATTCATGATCTACCTTATATACTCTAACGCAAAGATTATTACCGGCACATACTTTGGCAGTTTGTAGGGTGCCAATTCACACCCAAAAACTCGGATCTCGGTGTGGTTTTGATACAGGTACCAGTCCCCTATCTTTGCATTGTCCGAGAGATGTAGAATTCTCTGGACCTCGTCGTTTATTCGTGGCTCTGGCATGCCACTCAACATGCTTACCACAGGGTGGTAGAAAAGATCAATAAATGCCTTGAAGCTATACTCTGTGGAATTGTGCTTCAACAAAGATGTCCACGCTGTGACTGGCTGAGGCCTTCCATCGGTGTCCATTTTCTGCATAGAAAAATTGAATTTATCTGCTTGATAGAAAACAAACATGTAAGCCAATATGGACGAATATCTGAACATGTCTTTCGTGCCAAAATTCATGAACTGTTCATGAATATTGTTTGCCAAGAAGGTATTGAAATCAAACTGTATGGTGGGTTTTTCATCTGTGGAGAAAATAGATAGAAAACCCAAAATTGGCTCATCTACCCACTGGTCGGAATAGTACCCTAACAGAGCACAGAGGGAGGAAATGATCTGATTTCCCTTGGTGGGAAACATGGATGACGGGTAAGGGGGATTTGTGGAAGGGAGTTGAGCGGAGGTGGGAAGGAACAGCTCGAATATTTGAGCTCTCTGGGGAAAAGTCATCTTTTGATACAGCTCTGTAAGGATTTCTAGGTTGAACAGGGAAACAGAATCAGCACGGGGGATTTGCATCATTTGATTTATGTCTTCGGGTGTGATAAATAACAGGGCATCTCCGGATGAGGAGATGACGACCCTCTGGTCAGGAATATAATGAGATTGACACTTAAGGGCGAATTCGGGGAAGCAGTGGATCTGGGGAAACAGGTACAGGGGCAAATTGGACTCCCAGAGTCCAATTTCATCGCTCTGGTCTAGAAACACCTCCCGGAGCCATGAATGGAGTTCTGAAAAGTCTAAATTGCATAGGGTATCCACGATCAATTGGTCTTTGTTGACCAATGGTATTTTGTCCAAGTCGACAGGAGGTGGGAGAAAAGGATTCTCCTCTCCTTATGCTTGTCTTGGCTTTGGCGCCATCTCTGCAACAGTACCTGCAAATAACACGAAGTTAGTGGGGTCGACTGACTGTGGATGAAGGTGACAGGGATGAAATGGAGGATTCAGAGGTAATCTCGTGCAATGGAGGAATATTGAATGAAGGGGGAATAACGGTAGTTTTATTTAAAACTTGGGTCGGTCGGGCACGGGAGACAGGTCATCAGGATAACGGGCATGTTATCCCGTAATAAATGGACAATGGGCCACTTGGGGGTGAGATGGCAGGTGATGGTGGCCAAAACATATGGACGGGTGACATGGAGGCTAGGGATTGGACGTAAAAGTCATGATAATGGGCTGGTCATGAGTGAAAGGGGTAGGGGTCTAACAGCAGGGACTGACAACAGTTATGGGATGTGACCTAACTCGGGAACCAGCGAGACAAGTGGGAGATGACGTCCATGAGTGATGAGGGTTGTCAGATGGTAGATGGGAATGGGACTTTATGACCAATAGGCTAAGGCCACGTATGACCGGGGCCCAGCCAGAGGAGAGAAACAAT
>SNQJ01S0178124.1:21418-32887 GCA_010110895.2 Picea sitchensis | reverse complement strand
TGGGTTAAGGGTTCCTTCTCAGAAAGGAAGGGATCAGAATATCCTGTTCTATGTAGATTTCAATTACTTCTGCAAGTGTGCTAGCCAGAGATTGGGTTAAGGGTTCCTGCTCAGAAAGGAAGGGATCGGAATATCCTGTTCTCTGTAGATTTCAATTATTTCTGCAAATGTGCTAGCCAGAGACTGGGTTAAGGGTTCCTGCTCAGAAAGGAAGGACTCAGGAGGTCCTGTTCTCTATATATCTCAGTTATTTTTCACAAGTGTGCTAATCAGAAGTAGGGCTAAGGGTTCCTGTTTAGAAAGGAAGGAATTAGTTGGCCTTGTTCTCTGCTAGATAGAGTTAGCCTTCTCTGCATTACTGTTTTCATGAAAGAGTGTTAATCAGAAATAAGGTGCTGAAGTTTCTGCTTGAGAGTAAGGGTCATGTTCTCTGGTTACAGAATAGTTGTTCTTTCCTGTTGCAAGTGTTATTTTAATGTAATCCAAGATTCTTTAGATTAATCCTTAAGATCTGCAATAGGTCGGTTGCTTTCCTGTAATTTAAGTCAGAACTTCAGTTCATTCAAGGCAAGTGTGATTAGTATAGTTTCCTTCACTACAACTTTAAGTTGCTTTTGGAATTGAGCATATATAGTGCGTGGTTATCTTTGAAATAACAGACTTCCCTGGGTTGACAATTTATGTATCACTTGATTGATTGAATTAATTAAGCAATTACAGTGACCAACAACCACCACCTTTGACCCTTAACACATTGTTTCTTGTATCATTATAACATCTAGATTGTACTTGGAGAATAATTTTTTAAGTTATATCTTTTTTGGGTACCCTACCCCTCTCCCATTTAAAGAATAATAATCATTGGTTATCCCTTCTTGAGGCACTCCCCACTCTAAGGGACCCTATAATTATCATTTGCTTGCCTTTATATATATATATATATATGATATTTTATCTTCACTACGGAAATAAATTATTTACTCTCTACTATAGAGGAAGAATAAAGGTCTAGGCCTAACCCTCCCTCTATCCTAGAGATGTCCTTTTGTGTTGTGTTGAAATTTTCTAGGCATAATATTATATCTAGAGATTTTGTTCCCTCTAACTTCTTGTGTAATTTTCTCTTGGCTACGAAAACTCTGAGACAAATACTCCAATTTTTTATACACTCCTTCAATTTGTATCTTTACATGGAAACATCTAATGCTTACCTTCTTATGAGGCCATTGATTATGGGACTGATGATACTTCTGAATCCTCAAACTCCATCTTCTAGGATTCATTTTTTACGCAAGTAAATGACTTTGTCCCTTCAAATTTTTTTGTTGATTTTATGCCCTCATTACTTTCATTTTTTTTTAGATTTATATCATCGTTCTTTGTATTAGATAAGATCGCGTAGGCTTCCCTATGAACCTTTGTCTTTCTCCTTCCAAACCCACTTCAATATTGTATTAGTATAGTCCCTCCACATATGACTAGTGGCATGGCATTTTAAGCACTTTAATGGCACCTTCCAATAGTCCAATATTTGCACACAATTCCACTTACCCCTCATAATTTATAGTTAATCAATCAATTCTTCCCACATATCAACTTCTACAGGGTTTTTTATAACTTTCGTGTTTATCTTTGAGTGAAAGTATACCTAGATCAATAATCTTATCTATCTTGTTTCCTACAACCTTAAATACGTATGCATTCCAAAGTTCCATAGGAAAGTTGGGTAATTTCACTCACACAAGTTGGATGGAGCAAGATTCCTTCCTACAATCGAAGCTAGGCCTCCATTCCTTCATATCAATAAAATATGGACCTTGAAACCACCTTTGAGATATAATTTTATTCACATCTACTTAAATTCAAAGGCCAACTAGCCTCTAATTTGAACGTGGAATTTCAAGAAGTAACCTAGGATCCCTTACCAAGCCTTTTCCATCAAAAGGAATAGAGAGTCCTTAACTGCATTCTTCTCCATGAACATGTTATTCTTTCTATTAAAACTACAATGTCTTCCATCCCTATGTATTCACCTAATACTAGGTTTTCCTTTTCCTTACTCACTCGGATACACTTCCTTCTCCATTTGGTTTTTGAGTATCTTGAATTTTAAGGAAAATATTTAGGCCTATTTACTTCCTCCTTACCTTTTTTTAATTCTACCACTGATAGTTCTCTGAAACCCTTCCCTTGACTTTATCACTAGCTTGTGGTTTTTTGTTTTGCATAACACTATTAAAGCATATCGATGAAATTTTCTGCAAGACTATCAAATATTTCCACCTATGAGAGTAATGGTGGGTCTTTCTTGAGCCTTTCAACATTAAACTCACAACCATCACTCTATCCTCTAGTTTCTTTCCAATCATTAGTCTAGAACTTTTCAATGATACCCTCATACTTTTCATCCTACCCTAAATTAAGATGTTGTACTTCATGTACTTTGTCATTATCCATAAATAAATTTGGACCTTATACTTTTGTGGTCATAACCCCCTCATATAAAAAATATTATTTATTCTTTGAAATCTTTGAACGCCTTCCAAATATCTACCAATTCATCCTTAGTACTAAATATATACATCATAATTTATTCCTCTCCATCCTTCATGTAGTCAAGAATTTCTTCCTCAATATCTCCTCGCATGAGAGAGAGAGAGATGTATGTATGTACTCGAAGGAAAACCTTGCGGGGAAACTTAAGGGATTCTTCCCTACATTCATGGATGGAATCCCTAGTGAACCCGTCAACGTAGAATAATGCACCTAACGTAGGTGGATTCAAACCAAGCACACACACCCGTGCACACACACACACACACACACACACACACACACACACACACACACACATCCCAAGGGATTAGAATACAACCTGAGTGGATCTAACAATTAAGAGCATGTGTTTTATCCTTAGGAATCACATGTTCAATTCCAAAGGAAGGTAAGGTATGTACATGTTTAATCAAGTTGTTGTTTGCGTATATTTTTGTGGAGTTGGAAGGGTACTATAAAATATCATCTTTGTTTACAGGCTAGAGAGTGGGATAAATTGTATTTCCTGGCTAAACCTCAAAGCATGAAATTTTCCATGGAAAATCCTAAGGGGTTAGCTCAATCAATTATTTCCCATGTTCTTGGGAATTTGGAAAGTTCCATGCTAGTATGTGCCCATTTGAAATCTGTAGATTTTAACCTTGTACAATTAATTACTGCAAATATGTTCTTAATAAAAAATAAAACATACAATGGTGCATGCACGCTCACACACACACACACACACATATTACATAGATATTTTACCCTGGAAACCCAAACCGGGAAAACTAGCAACTTGTTTAGAGCCGCACCTCTAATATTTTATTCATTTTTTACAACACAATATATATATTATCCTATGGCATCCAAAACCCCTAGTACATTAACCCATATTATTCAACAACCCTAATTCCTTAACTGGAATTAGAAAACCATCAACAAAAACCATGTGCCGAAAAACCACTAAAAAATAGATGCAAAAAATRCCAATTTTGTTTTTGCTTGTTGGACCAACCCAATACCTGAACACAATATMTTTATCCATACCGCTTCCTTACTTGTGTGAGTGGCTTCCATGTATTCAACTTCTTTAGTTGATAGTGCCACTACAAACTATCTTTTTCTCATCCAATTGATTCCTCCTCCAAACAGGTTAAACACATACCCACTTGTAGATATTTTGTGATCTGGATCTCTTGCCCAGTCAACATAAAAAAAGACATGTATATCCAAGAATCTGCCCAATATCGATCTTCCTTGGTAGCACAATCCATAACTAATAGTGCCACATAAATACCTGAAAACCCCCTTTAATGTTTCCCAATGCTCCTTCCCTGGTTTTGACAAATACGTGCTAAAAAATCCCACTGCATGTGCAATGTCTGGTCTAGTATAGACCATTGCATACATCAAAATTCAAACTGCACTAGCATATGGAACACGGGACATTTCCTCTTCCTCTTCTTGTGTCCTAGGACACTAATCCTCAGATAACTTTACACCTGCAATAATAGGAACCCTGAATGATTGACATTCCTGCATATTAAACCTCTACAATATTGTCTCAACATATTTCCTTTGATCTAACCATAGTTTCACGTTTTCCAAATCTCTTCTAATTTCCATGCCCAAAATGAAATTTGCAATGCCAAGATCATTCATGTCAAATTTAGAGGACAATTGAGTTTTCACACCCTAGATAATATCCTTGTCGTCTCCTATAAACGAGATATCATCCACATACAAGACCAAATAAATAAGATGATCACCAATTAATTTGAAATACACACAGTGCTCCACTTTGCTCCTTGTGAAGCCAAGTCCTAGCATATTAGTATCAAATTTTTGATACCAAATCCTTGGTGATTGATTTAATCCGAAAATGGATTTTTTCAGCTTGCATACTAGCTCTTTCTTTCCCTTCACAACAAATCCTTCTAGATGCTTCATGTAGATTTATTCTTCCAGTTCCCCATGTAGGAATGTTTTCTTCACATCCTTATGTTCTAATTAAAAATCAAAAGAAACAACAACAGATAAAAGAAATCTAATTGAAGTTAACTTGGCAACAAGAGAAAAACTCACCAAAGTCAATTCCATCTACCTAGGAATAACCTTTTACTTCTAACCGAGATTTGTATTTCTCCACTTTTCCTTCTGCTTTTAACTTCTTCTTAAACACCCATTTTCTGCCAATGATATTTCTTCCAGTTGGCAACTCCACTAGATCTCAGGTCTCATTCTTGTCCAACATTTCCATTTCTTCCATCATGGCCTTTTTTCTGAGTTTTCCATCCTCTAAATCCACCACCTCCCTAACAATTATAACATCGTCTTTAGTGATAAAAAAAGATTTTTTTTAACAAAAATCAAGTGGAGTATACCTTTTCGATTTCCTTCTTTCTTGAACCGATCTCCTCAATACTAGAGTATGAGGATCTTTTTCTTCTTATTCATGTTCTTTAGTAGAGTTTGATTCATTATCCTTCAATTAAAGCTCTATTTTCTCTGGTTCTTCCTTCCTTGGTAGGACTTCATGTTTGACAACGTTTTTGACTTCTTTAAATACCACTTCTCAGCTATACACTACCTTCTTTGTTTCTAGGTTCCATAGCTTATAACCTTTTAGACCATATTTAAACCCAATAATGATACACTTTTCAACCTTTTTATTTGGCTTACTCCTATTTTCCTTTGAAACGTGAACATAGGCATCACAACCAAATACCCTGATATGTGTGAGAGAGGGTTTCTTACCAGTCCATAACCTATGTGGAGTCTTGTCATCCATTGTTGATGAGGGTGATCGATTGATCATGTAACATGCAATACCCAATTCCTCTACTTAGAATTCCTTTCCTAACCCGACACCACTGCGCATGCACCTTTCTTTTTCCATCAACATCTTGTTCATCCTTTCTGCAACTCCATTCTATTGAGGTGTATATGGAATAGTCTTCTACCTTGTTATATGACACTTCTTACATAATTATTTGAATTCATTTCCACAGAATTCTCCACCATTATTCATACTTGACACGTTAATTCTATTTTATGTATGATTCTCCACAAGAGCCTTAAACTCTTTGAATTTTTCAAAGACTTCAGATTTCTTCCTGAGGAAATAAATTCATCTATAAACAAGACATAGTACAAATATTTTTCAGTGATGGAACCAACATAGGTCCAAACACATCATTGTGCACCAATTGTAAAATTCCCTCTGCCCTTGTTGCACTAGAGAGTAATGTTACCTAATTTTGCTTCCCATATATGAAATGTTCATAGAAATCAAAATTCAGAGAGAAATTAGACATACCTTTACCATGTAGTACTTGAAGGCCCTTCTCTATGATATGGCCCAATCTTTGATTCCACAACATAGTTTTTTATCCAGATATTGTAAGAGTTTTTTTTTTCTTCGGCTCCAATCTTAGGAATGTAATGCACCCAACCACCAGGATGGGCCACGCTACCGAAAAACTCTAAGAGTTTTTTATTTTTCGGCTCCAATCTTAGGAATGTAATGTATTCAACCACCAGGATGGGCCACGCTACCGAAAAACGCTCTCCAAGAACGCTTTGAACTAACTTGTAACATAACTGGTACAACCAATACCAAAATTATATGTCTGGATACTGATATGAAACGCACCCATTGCTTGGGTACTTCTAGAGTTTCCCTCTTAGATTGATTACATAATTATGTTCCATTATTTTAAATAAAGAAATATGGATTCAACACATGCAATTAGCAAGAACATGCTAAACCATCCAAGAAAGGAACAACATGCCATGCACAACCAATAACCAACAAACATGCACACATAAATAAAACTCAGAGATAAATAAATACACATTATACAGAAAACACAAAGAGAACTTATATTTTCAAGAAAATATCAACTAAACATTCACCAACTAGATGCAGACCAAGGACATTCCTCCCAACCATAGACAATGCTACTCATTCACTCTAAAAAACAGTGTCACCCCTGAGTCAAGGCTATGAATCCACTAGGACGATTCCTTAGCCAAATCTAGAAACACAACAATTAGCTAATAAGCTCTCAGGTTTTCCCAACCACACAACAATCCTAAATTCTAGCTCTCTTCCCCTTCAACCTGCATAACCCAAATAAATGAACCCATTTCTTTTCCATGCAGTCCCTCGGGTTGTTTCATTTCTCTCCATTGAATTTATATGAGATGATATGTGAGATCAATCGATTATTACAATGATGAATGTGCCATACATAAAGAACATATGGTGACCATCCATGAAATAATGCGTCCCTTGAATAATAAATAACTACTGATTTGTTATATATATTTATACCTTATATTATAAATATATTATATTAATAATATTATTTAATAATTATTAATTATTAATCTGGGAGAATGTCTTCCCAATGTTGTCCAAACATCAACACTCCCTCTCAATGAGGGAGACATTATGCATCATGCCAAGCTTGTCTCTAAAGTACACAAACTTCTCCCTATACTCATGACATATGTCTATCAGTCTTGGGAGATGCCTCTCTTCCACATGAACTTGGGGGAAAATCCCTCTGCATATCTCCCTCTGAGCCAATTGACTCTCTCTGATATCAGGATCACTCTAGGTCCACATGTGATAACATCTATCATCTCAAATCTTTATCATTCCCGGTCAAATCAACATGAATAAGGACAAATACCACATCGGGGCCATTCACCACATGTACACCCTTGTGAGTGAATGTCACTATGATGCTATTTTACACATGGAAAGCACCTCAAGCACTTCGAGTCCATATCACTCATTTTCATGATCAAGGAAGGACTACACCTGGGCCCATTTACCACAAGTATACCCTTGTGATAAATGTATCTTATCTCCCTTGGGATGCAACCGAATCTAGAATAAGGTCCACCCAATTCTTACTAGGGCCATTCACCATAGGTACACCCTTGTGGGTGAAATTTTTCATAATGTTGAAACATCAACACTCCCTCTTAACTAGGGAGGTATTCACAACAACCAACTAAATGTACTCAAACTTGTGCACTCAATTGAGTGTCCCATAGTTGTCATGCACTGAATGAAGAGTCTCATGACTACAAGGACCATTCTTTCTGATTAGATTTCCATATGTGCCACATAAAGAATGTCAATCCTTCCATATGCTAAAATTCGAGCCATGGGATACATGGACCATTCTTCTAATCAAGTCACTTAGACATGTGCCATAGAATAATGTCAATCCCAGACCTCTTTCTCTAATCAGGTCATCATATGTGCCAAAGATAAACTATCGGTCCTATACCAACCTCCCTAATCAGGTCACTATTCATGCCATAGGGGGCGAACCATTCATCTTGATCAGGTCACCAGCTGTGCCACAAGAGAATGTCAGTCTTGGACCATTTTCTGTAGAAAATGTCAATCCATGATACATCAACAATATTTCCAACTTGGACCATTCTCCATAGGAAGAATGCCAGTCCAAAAACGCACTGACTATCCATAATGCAAGAATATCGACACTCCCTCTCAACCAAGGGACTAATCTCCACAAGCCCCAAATTGTCCCTGAAGTATAAAAACTTCCCTTTGGACAAGGGATTTGTCAGAATATGTGTTATCTTCTCTTCTATGGAGATGTATTGGAGCTTCACTTCTCCCTTTTGGAGTTTATCATGGATGTAGTAGTACTTGATATCAATGTGCTTCGAATTGTCGTGGAACACAGGGTTATATGAAATCTTCACACAACTTTGATTATCATGATTGAATCTAGTGCCTCATCAAATAGTCCAAAAACCAACTTACAAAGCCATAATGTTTCTGTACAAGCATCACAAGTTGCAATATACTCTGCCTCTACAGTGCTGAGTGCGACAAAATTTTGTTTCCTGCTAGCCTAAGATATCATAACATAGCCCAAACTGAAACATATACCAAAAGTACTCTTTCTGTCACTTACACTCCCTGCCCAATCGAAATTTGTATATCCATGCAGTTGTACATCACTATTTGAGACATATCTTAAACCATAATTTAACGTGCCATGAAAATATCTCAAAATGTGCTTTGTGGCTATCCAATGCTCATGTCTTGGTTCCACCTGGAATTGACTCAACATGTTCATAGTGAAGCAAATTTCTAGCCTGGTATTAACCAAATACATCAATGAGCCAATCGAGTGTTCGTGCATGGAGGGGTCTACCAAATCAGAATCAAAGTCTCTCAACTTCTTCAGGTTTGTCACCATGGGAGTTTCCATGGATTTGCAATTCATCATCCCAAACTTCTAAAGGATCTTTACATCATACTTTCCTTGACCTAGGAATATTTCACCAGGCTTCTTCCATACTTCTAGTCCCAATTAATAGTGCATGAGACCAATATCCTTCATGTCAAATTTAGAGGCTATCTCCCTATTAAACTGAATAGTGAGAGGCCCTGCACCTGTCAGAAATAAGTCATCAACATATAGTAGTAGAATCACAGGTGCATCATTAACAAAATTTTAATAAAGGTTTGGATTAGCATAGCTACTGGAGAATCCAAGTATCATCAAGTAGTTGTCAATCCATGCATACCAAGATCTTGGATCTTGCTTGAGTCCACAGAATAATTTATTTAATATGAAAACATGGGACTCTCTCTGGTGCACCTCAAAACCTTGAGGTTTCTCTATGTACACTTCTTCTTCAATCACTCCACTGAGAAAATTTGTCTTCACATCCATGTAATGTAGAATCCATCCCATGGAAGCTTCAAGAGAGATAATGGATATGATAGAAGTGTATCTAGCAACAAAAGAAAACATCTCATCATATTCTTCTCCCTCTTTCTGGGATAACCCTCTAGCCATGAACCTTTCCTTGTACTTTTTTATGTTGTCATCTATTGCATGTTTTGTCTTGTAGATCCACTTGGAAGTCACCAGTGAATTTCCCTCAAGTCTTGACACAATATCACACATGCCATTCTTCATGATGGACTGATATTACTCCATCATGTCATCTCTCCAAACTTGGTGGCCTACTGCCTCTTCAAAACTGGAAGGTTCAGAATCAATGATGTGACTCATCAATGCAATATAACTCGAGAATTTATGAGGATGTCTACTTTTCCTAAAAGTACCATGAAACCAAGCTTCAACCAACCACTGCCTACCAAAATTTCCACACCTTTATTATTTATATGGATTAACTCCTCTGGGCTGATGAAGCCATCCTCGACGACATCCTTCTTTTCCTCTTATGGATCATTGGTTTGTGCAGTACTCGGGTCACAAAACACACGAAGTGCAAACTTTTCTCCATGACTACTCTCTTTTTCTATTGTCGACAGGGAAGAACAAGGATTTCTCAATTACGAATTTAATGGCATATGCACCTACAACATTAACAAATAATCACTGATTTTCTATTCCCCACCATAGCCTGAGACTTAGTGAGCACCATTTTGAGCATAGCCACTAGTACAGCCATGCCAGTTGGAGTCGGATCCTACACCATAACCAGATCACTTGACAGAATATCTTTGTATCTAGCTCTGCGTCGCTCCCGACTCCATTTTGTGAACAATACTCACTGGCTCTACCAAAACCATAATGGTAGACGCTCTCAACCTATCCATGGCCAGCTCTGCTTCAAGAAATGGCATGCGAAACCTCGATGCCACCACTCTCTTCCAAACTACATTTCTTTCAACAACAACATACATCCTCTAATGAGGACTAGAATGGCCTCCATGATCTGATGCTCTTTTACGACCAACAAAAAAAAATTTGCTCGAGGGAATGGATTTTCCCTTCTTTTACTAGGTGGTAGAGCTTTATCACGAGCACCTTTTGTCACTTCTTAACCTCTTGTTTCCATCATTATGAACTTTTCCTTATCTTCTCAGTATATGGGAAGTTTACATATACCATTTTTAACATTCTTCTTACTCTTTGTCACTTTGTCATTTGAAGCTGCATGCCAGAAGTTGCACACTTCCAAATCTCTTTTCTTGTTGGTCATCCCCTGAAGGTGAAGGAATATTATGTGTTACCCAAATGATCAAGTATGAGATCTACCATACCTTTGCTACTATTTTCCTCTACTAATACTCTGAACATTCTTTCTTCTAAAGGTTAATTTCCTTTATCGGTCTTTGATTAATCGATTCATATCTACCACTCTATTTGTTGGCGATATCACTAGGATTAAAAGAGTGACCAAATGGATTTGAAACCACGTTCCATCTACGCTAATCAACATTTAATTGACATCCATTTGACAACATCATGACATATGAGAGGTGCTCAAACTTCTTCTCTATATATGACTCTTCTAACATCGAAATCCGATGCACTAAAATCTCCATAGTTTCTCATCCAATGATAACCAAAAGCTCCAGATTACAGATAAGTACCTCCAACATGTATTATTTCCTTGCAATTAGTGATGCACCCAAAGGCCTTAACCATGTCTAATCCCTCCAATGATACGTAGCATGCCCTAACAATCCTTCTAATTCAATCCAGCGAAGGGAGCGAGTCCCACTCCTCCTCCCATGTGCAGCTAATGGACAGTCACATCACACAAAATCCTTGCACTTCCATCTTCTCGGTGACATGTGACTCCTTCAAGGGGTCAATTCTTTTTTAAATTGACAGTTTTTCTTCTCACGCAAGCAAGTTCACTTCCAACACTCACACATTTCATGACTCGTCCAACTCCCACAAATAACAAATAATATATTCTCCTACTCTCATAGTTTTCCATTTCACTGGGCCCTCCCATGAAGGAATCAAGCCCGATCCCGCTCTGATACCATGTTGAATTTTTATATGAGATGATATGTGATATCGATTGATTATTACAATGATGAATGTGCCATATATAAAGAACATATGGTGACCATCCATGAAAGGATGCATCCCTTGG
>SNQJ01S0178123.1:19729-32323 GCA_010110895.2 Picea sitchensis | reverse complement strand
CCTACGAAGGAAAGTTCTTTGATACCACTTGTAAGCTACTAGATGTAATGTAATATGTAGAAATAGAAATATTAAAAAAATACCAATGGAAGAGTAAAATATTGAGAACAACAATACCATCAGTAATACTTTTATCGAAAGAAAACAATGTTCACTTGCCTCTTCATTGGGGAAACCTCCAGCAAAGCAAAGCTCTATTGCAATAAATCTCAAGACAAAGCTTTCTCATGCCTCCCACTCTTATTTATACTAATTATATCTTCTAAAGAACATTATAGAGGAATATCGTTCTAGACGTGGAAGATTCTATTAAGTCTTCTTACATTGACTTGTACACATTTATTAGATAGGACTTATTAACTAATTTCAGTCTTTATTACATGGAAAATATATTATTTTATCTACATGAGAGGTTAGGGAGGTTAGGTCCATAACAGGGGAGCTGTCCAAAGTTGGTAGCAAGATATTGTGGACCATTTGAGATGCTGGAAATGATGGTCTTGTTGCATACATGCTTGCACTGCCTGCATCAATGTGCATACAAATTGTTTTTCAAGTATCTTTGCTTAAAAAGTATGTGCCTGATGCTAATCATGTAATTGATTGGAATGTGATCCAGGTGGACCAAGAAGGAGGCTTTTGAGTTCAATCGATCTGCATATTGGACAGGAAATTCATGCTACTGTAAAATCAATAAATAGGACTTGTAAAGGTCCAGTGGACCTATTACGGTCCTGTGGATGCAACTTGGGAACATGAGGATTTCATGCAGGAAGAGTATCCACATATTTTTGAATATTTTTTATTGTACATTTTTATATAAGGCTTTGAGGACGGTGCACAAATAAGGGGGAGGGGAATTTAATACCCCTAGGATGAACCCCAAGTTGTAAATGTACATATGTTTTATATGTTGGTGAGCTAGGATGTTTTTGGGAAGAGTTCCTTTGTGTTTTAGGCCAAAGTTCTTGTGTGATTTAGGCCAACAAGCTTGAACAAAATGTATTATGTAATCACACTTGTTTTTATCAATAAAATAATCACTAACGTAGACCAAGTCTGATGAAATAATATGGGGGGATAGGACTCCATGAGAGGGAAACAGGGCTAAGGAAAAGGGTCTAAGTCATGTGCGTTTAAGACAATGAATACAATATTATTATTAATGAGTCATAATATTTATATTATAATTATATCATAAGTTCCTAAGTGAGAGGAACGAATTACCAAGTAGATTCAAAGGCATTTCCTAGAGTGACAATTTTCAATATAGGAACATGCAATATAATGTGGGGAACTTAATGTAATTTTCATCATTCATAATTCTTCCAATATTTCTCTCATCCTTGCATTAATAATGTGTACCTTGGTTGGAGAGTGTAAGCATAAGCTAAAGCTATTTTTTTCCTAGTAAATCCTTGGTTTGTTTGGGTTGAATAAGTAGGTTGGCAGGCCTATGGATCATTCGCTTTCAGTGAGAGAGTTGTTGGGAATATTTTTCCCCATGTGTAAGATAGTGGGTGTTGTAAATCCTTGAGAAACCTTGTGTTCCAAGTGATACAGATCTTTGAGACTTCCTGGATAGATTTTTGTTAAATCCCGAGAAGGGAAGTGGGATATCCCAAAGAACTGTTGAGAAATGAATAGGGTGCATTTCCTTGGGTGGGACAAGATTTGGGGAATGAGAAGCTGTGAGTTGGGAAATTTTGTTGGAGTGTGTGCCTCAACCTGTGTTGTTTTATTCTATGGGTTAGACCTTAGTTACCTTAGGATCATTTTCCCTAGTGGAATCATAGCCCCATCTTTGGGGTAACCTGATGTTGAGAGTGTGTGAACAACAAATTCTATGGCTAGGAGGAACATCTGAGATCTACATGTAGTTGGTGTTTTATAACAAAATATAAGTGTTCTTTTATATGTGTTTACATGTTGTTTATCATGTTTATGTTTATCTTATTTATGTTGCTGAAATGTTACATAATTATGCATGGATGTGAATGTTATTGTTGGTTCTGCATAATTGTTGGATATGCAGGGCATGGTGATTAATAAATATTACATGTTAGTCCATTTTAATAGTATTTCTAACATAGTTTGGGCGTGAGGATAAAAATTCTATGTATAATGGGGAATAGTTCTCACACGTGACACAATTTCAGTTGTGCGGACAAGTTGTTGAGAAACCGTTCTCGTGCATGGCACAAGGTTGGTTATGCGTGACCAATTGTCTTAGTGAATTAATTCCATAGATATAATTGGGTTCATAGAACAAAATTTTTGTGGTGTGTCTCATCTTGGGGTTTGGTACATTAAATCATGATATCAAATAAAACTTTTCAATTTCTTGGTGACGAGTAACATTACAACTTTAAGTTTTTGTGGTGTCAGGAGCTCTAGTTGTACCCACTTAGTATGACAAACCTTTGAATAATAATCATCCAAGGAAGTGAATACTATAGCATGACTAGATAGAGTGGATTTATGATGCGATTTAGTTTTTGTATGCACAAAATCCTTGACAAGATGTAAGGTCCGGAGGTCTCTCTAGGAAACTTCAATTGCTTGTCGCACACTAGATTCATGCTGAAACTAGGACCTGGTGTCTGCATGGATTGAGAGTTCTTGGTAAAACTAAACGCATAGTTGGGTATGTTCTTAGGAGATATATTGGTTTCTCTCCCTGAGCTCATAGAAAATGGTAGTGATGAATCCTTACAGCTCGGAAATAGGGACCTGTGAAAGGTTGAACTCTATCTTGGCTGAGTTGGAGGAGATCATGGTTTGTACGATAAAAATCATAATTCTTCTCTGGCTTGTTATCAGAGCTATGATATTCTAGTGGTCCTATGGTGGAGATCCTGGTAGAGAGGGTACATTCGGTTACTAACATATGGTATGAAACTTCCCCACCATCTCATTCTGAAACGTCACTTATATGGATGAATAAGCACGAAGCTCTTTCAGAATTTTTTCGACCTATGGGATAGGTGTTGGAGAACCAATATCTCACTATTTCATGGTAATCGTACATAATCATTTTTCGAAACTATGACCAGATCAGACCCTTTCCTAGGATAAAGGAACTCAAACATCTTCATCAATTGGAGTTGCAAGTGGTGAAGGTGGGTGATCATATTCTGTGTTGGTGTCCAGGTCGATCGGGGGTGGGGCCTGAATTTTGGAAGAACGCTTTTGTTTCCTAGTTTCCTCAACTTCTGCTTCAGCCTCACTGTTGCTATCCATGCACTCGTTTGAATTTGGTGACCTATAATTCTATATCTTGGGCATAGTACCCTTGTCTCCTTGTCTCGGAGCCAAGCAACAACTGCAATGCACTTTTTTTCCTATGATTTCTTGGTTCTTACTTTGAATCTATGTTGGGCCTCAGAGAAGGGAGGCTAGTAGTTAGTTTTCCACAACATGACACCATCCAGGATGTCCCTTTCTATAATTCAAAATGGAAGATTGATTGTTGTCTTGTCATCTTTTAAACGGGGAGAAATAAAAGCATTATGAAAATTGTATTTAAATTCAAGATAATAAGAATACCTTTTGACAAGTAGCTTCATAATGCAAACCCTATCCTCAGATGCCACAATTTATTTTGTGAACCACTTTTGGCAGTCTCTCGTGACATTGGCTTAGACTTCAGATTTTTTGGAGTGATGGAGATTCAGGAACTGGGAGGGATGAACAGGGGGAAACCTCCACATTTGTTTCATGTCCCAGTAGTGGTTTCCATAGAACCATACCCAACAGAAGGGTGACCCAATGGTAATAAAATTATTTTCCCCAATCCTAAGCATCAAGGTAATCTGAGTCCCTCCAACGCATCACTCTGTAGTGAGGACCACCTTGATAGTGCATTAATCTCTTTTGAATTTGTGAATGAGATTGTAATCCAATACTTATGTGTCGAACCAGACTATTAGATTATTAATTTTTGGGATAAAAACCCCTCACTTCCCCCTACGTGGGCCAAATCAAGAGTAAAGATCCTCCTGCAGAGTGTCTTTTTCTTTGGGTGTATCTATTGGATCCTCACCAGAAGTGGGAAGGCATGAAATCCAGTGCATTGTGTTTTTATCAATAGGGTAGGTATGGTCCAACCAGAGGTACCCCCCATGCATTCTAGTTAGGAGGAAGTAGAAATATGCCTGAAAATTTGGGGCACGACCAAAATGAGGACATTTGAGTAATGTGAGAATGTCATATTTTTGTAAATGTTTCACCCTTTTTTGAGTCACCACTCTCTCGGTATTATATTACTTCTATATGACCTCTATATATTTATCGAATTGTATCTCAATGAACTGGTTGGGGTCCCTGACATTATAACAAACACATTTTAGTAGGGGGGCCTTCTCAAACATTAGCCCTTAAAACTGTACACTACATGGTATCACAAGACATGGAATCGATTGTTCCTTTAGGGCCTTAGAATTTGTTCATGCTTTGGGATTTCTTAAGGATGCCATGCCATATTTGGTTACTATTTTATGAAATCCATAAATTAGTTAGGAATTCAATTGTAGAAGTGGATTCGACTGCTTGATAGCTACTGAGGATGTCTTCTTTTTCTCTCCAACAACTTTCTAAGACCGAAATGTAAGATGGATCTCAGAAATTGGGGAAGAATTAATGAGCGAGAACACCCCACTCATCCTCAATATAAGAAAATTATAATGGTGCCTGACATTCATCAAATGAGGATTTATTGTCCAGTCCCTTCCATGAGTTGGTCGATACCATATTCTCTCCTAGCCATCAAATAAATCTTGCTAGACATCAATTAGTCATTGTATACTTAATGTCGATGTTTATTCCAGCCACTAAAGTTAACTCCTCATTTATTCTAAATCAATAAAATTGTCCTCATATTAGCGACATACGATCCTAGTTTCTCAAAATTGGATGAATCTGACGCGATGTAACTACCTTTCAGATAGACCACTATTATCAAAAATATTTTTCCACCTCCAAATTTCGTAGAATGATGATGACGTAGATGGATCCTACATGCATGAGTCTTATTCTATGGGGGAATCATGCATGCTTCCTATGCACCTCTACATCATTTTTATCTTAGTTAATTGGTCACAAGGAACCTTGGAGAATCATGGCGCTTCTTAACATGTACCCATCTCATCATTTTTTTCCACTAAAGAACTGGATTTGGCCCTTCAAGATTTGGTGACATCGACTGACTACCCACTTATTCCTTACTCCTATGTAGCTCATCTATTTTCTTAATGGGGTTGAGTAGTATTGAACAAGTGTATGTTATTTCTATTGTAACATATGGTGTAACCATCTCCATCCTCCTCGCATACAACTCCTTTACTTGTTCCGTAGATAAACGGGGAATTGTGGGAACAAATTTATTTCTCAACAACACGCGTTGGGCCTTTAGTTATAGACTGTGAGAAACACACCACTACTTGGCTACCCAACAAATTTAATAGGAACACATATACTGATAGATATCCACCCCTATCCTAAACCTTTATATTAGTGGGACCTTGTAACGTACCCAACCATCCACAAGTTGGGCTAAGCCACTTAAACAGGCTACAACACACCTAGCCACCACTAGGTGGGGCATGTTATAGTGCCAAGACTCAGTTCTTTGATCTTATATTGAAATCAAAGGATTGTTAAACAATGTTAGAGGCATGAAAATCCCATGCTTTAATCAATATCCATGATCCAACATAAAAGGGATAAACAACGTGCCATGCACACCAAATAACCAGCATACGTGCACATTAAAATACATATCTTAGAGATAATTAAATACAAAGCGGAATAACATTAGACAGAAAACAGAGAGAGCATATATCTTTCAAGTAACATTCACCAACTAGCTGCAGACCAAGCAAGTTACTCCCAACTATAGACATTGTTGTTATTTTACTCTCAATAGCAGGTCACCCCTAAGCCAGGGCTATAAATCCACAAGGACGGGTCCTAGGCCAAGTCTAAACACATAGCAGTTGGCTAACTAACTCTCAGGTTTCCCAACCTCACAACAAAACTTGAATTTCCATCTCTCTTTCCCACTCATCCTGCACCACCCAAAGAAACAGACACCCTTCTCTATCATGCAGTCCCTCAGGCTGTCCCCTTTCTCTCTAGGGCTCTAGTGCTACTAGTTAGAAAATATCCCTACTAAAAACTCCAAGGATTCTCAGTTGTGGACAGTTCTATCTGAACTACCATCAATCTCATAACTAACAAGCCTCTCAAAACTCAAGTTATCATAGACCTTTCAACACTTACATCAATCCAAAGTACGCCAGCTCTCTCTTCTACCATCCTACACAACCTCAATATAATGGACCCCCTTCTCTTCCATGTAGTCCCTCGGGTTGTCTATCTCCTTCCAATGATCCAATGTTTCTGGTTAAGAATATCCCTGTTGCGACTTTCAGGACTTGAAACTGTGGAAATTTCTATTCAAAATTCCATCAAGCTCATGCACAAGGGCATCCATTCCCTCCTGGAATGATCAATAATTATTTCATCCATTCTTCAATGGATCTCCTCTTCCTTTCATTTGTTTCCATGCTCATACCAAGAGCACACAAATTATGTCCAAGTGAAGGAAGAGGAAGAAGAAGAAGAACCCAGGGAGAAGAAACGCACTAGGGAAAAGAAGTGAACCAAGCAGCCCCCAAAGAATGTTTGTATAATCAAAAGAACCAAGAACCACATGGCCTCCCCCAAGAAGCCCATGTAACCATTTTTCTCCATAAAATCAATTGTGGGTAAATAAAGTAATAATAAAAAAGAATTAGCCCCCCAAGCCCCCTCTCTCATGGAATCATATCCCCTTATCTCTTTTTTCCTTGTCTATCATGCAGACATCGATGTATTTTATTAATGTATATGAAGTATTAAATTTCCTAGGCACTCTAGCCCCTTTTCGACTTTACCAGCTCACCAGCCTAAGTGACAATTACATAATACATGATAGTTCATAAGGGTTAAAACTGGGATATACATCCCCCTCCCATTATTTTGGCACTCTCCTTAGTGCACAACACCATTCCAATTTTACTAACATTACAAGTCTAGGCTCTTTGGCCTTATTCCAAACAGGCTTTCCATCCAACTCCTATATACATAGGCACTCTGCCCTAAAATTAAACATGTATATACAGGTATTCCGACAGAAAACATCTATAATGATTTCCATAATTTATATCTTTGGTAGAAGTTCAAACCAGAAAGCTCTCCTTCCCTCTCATCTGCTGGTTAAGAATCTCCTTGTTGGGTCTCTCAGGACTCACAGTTGTGGACAGTTATATCCGAACTTCCATCAAGATCATGCACATGAGCATCCATTCCTACTTGGAATGATCAATAAATATTACAGCCATCCTTCAATGGCTCTCCTCTTCCTGCCATTCGTTTCCATGCTCAGAATAAGAGCACACAAATTCCATCTGAGTGAAGGAAGAGGAAGAAGAAGAAGAACCCCAAGAGAAGAAATGCACTAGGGAAAAGAAGCGAACCAAGCATCCCTTAAGGAATGTTTATATAATCACAAGAACCAAGAACCACATGGCCTCCCTCAAGAATCCCATGTAACCACTTTTCTCCATAAAATCAATTATGTGTAAATAAAATAATAATAAAAAAGACTTAACCCCCTCTCTCGTGAAATCATAGACCCCTATCTCTTTTGTCCTTGTTTGTATTGCAACCAATGGTGTATTTTATTAAATTACATTTCCTAGGAACTATGGACCCTTTTTTATCCATATGGATGTCAGTGGCCTCCCACCTATTCCAACTTTTTTATTTTGGCAGTTTTTTCCTAGTTTTTAGGTCCCTAACTTCTGGGGCCGTTTTGAGGCCCTAAACAACATTTTTAAGACTCACCACAGTCAAATTGTAAATTGAGTCAAATTTTGATGGCAATATGTGTATTCCTTGAATATACCTTTCCAAGGGGCTATCGTGCTCCTAAAACGGAGATCGTATGCAAAAGTTATGGCCCCGAGAAGTTAATGTACTAGCTTACCCCAATGGGGCCCACATGAATTTTGGCGCTTCATCTCCTACGGAAAAGTTTTTGGATGTCTTGGATTTTTGCATTCATGCTTATTGTAAAAAATCCCTTCAGAGCCTCATTGTAATCATGTTCTTGTGAATGAGTGCAACCGTCACATCTCTTCTCAGAGATAAGCCGCCACCATTCCGGTAAGATTGTTTTTCGTTGCATTTTATAGTTTTAGCTTATTTCCTTATTGAACAGAAAACTAGTTTTATTGTATCTTTGTTATTCTGTGTTAATCATATTTTAATAATATGTATTCATTTCATTCTACTCATAAAACCCGTATCAATGGTATCAAAGCGGTTTGCTCCTTGTCATCTTAATGCATTTCCCCAACGAGGTCAAGGTAAAAAAAATTGGGTCTCGAGCTGGTTTCTCTTGAGGAAAAAAACTCTTGCACACCCAAGTGACCTCTCATAGAAGGAGAAAATAAATATGATGGGAAAGTAGATCCTTTCAAAAAAAATCTTGACTAATCCCTCATGCAACAGAGGAACGAGATGATGGATAGTTTCGCGCAAATCCTTCGACGGCTACCAACAGGCGATGCATCATCCTCGAACAGAGGCACCACCCCCTTCAAGGTACAAATCAACTTCGATATTCCTATGTTTAAAGGTTAGATAGACCCAGATGTCGTAGACAAGTGGTTGAATCTACTAGACAGGTTTTTTTTTGTCCATAAATTTTTGAATAGAGAAAAGATTAATTTTGCGCTCCTCAAAGTCGTTCCGCATGTCAAAGATTGGTGGGAAACTTTCTGTGAGAAAAAGAAAATAGAGGAACCCTCATTATTTACAGTCGTAGGCACCTGGGAATCCTTCAGCGACACTATTAAGGAAAAATACTACCCTTTTGGAAGTTATGATGACTTGTATACCAAATGGACCACATTGTGACAAGAAAGAGACCAAGTAGTGCCAGAGTTCACAAATATCTTCCATACCTTGCACACCAAGTTGGGTATCAAATATTTGGAGTGACATCTATTGATAAAGTATCGTGATGCTCTGCATAGATACATCTAGACCAAAATGAAATTTCTGGACATCTCGTTCTTGGGTGTGGCCTATCAATATACCGTCAAAATCGAGTAGAAGCTCAAAAAAAAGACGCGACAATTTGGGCCTGGGAACCCCTCACAATAAAATCCAGGAAAGGGCGGCCCCAAATTAGGACAACAATTCCAAGCCGCAAGAAAATACGGACACTCAAAAGACATAGAAATATATTGGGACTTGTTATGATTTCCATAAGATCCCTTGGCATAACACTGATGAATGTCACTCAAAGCAATTGCTAGTGGTTGAAGTGAAAGCCTCTAAATCAGATGCAGGTTCTGATTCTGAGTCAAAACCAAAAAGGAGAATATGGATCATTGATGCAGAATCCAGTTCCATTGTTGCTACCACCAATCTCTAGCATGGTGAACTAGATGAGCCAAAAGAAGGAGAGCGCCTTTTCCATTCACATATGTGGGTAAAACGCACCTTGCTACACTTCATTGTTGATAGCGGTAGCCAAAAGAATCTCATCTCAGTAGAGGTCATCAAGCGGCTGGCCCTAGTGACAAAACTGCACCCACATTCCTACACCATTGGATGGCTCCGCCAAGGAAGCGATCTCTGCGTCAGCCAATAGTGTTGACTGTCATATGGCATCAAACCCTTCAAAGACAAGGTATTGTGTGATGTTTCTCCTCTCGAAGTTTGTAATGTTCTTTTGGTACAACCTTATTTATGGAAACTTCATGTTGTATATGACTATAGGCCTCATAGTGTTATTATTACTTTGAACAAGAAATTGTACAGGATACATGAGGCAGTCCCTCCTAGTGCTATTTCCTTGATCTTTGCCAAGCAATGCAGGAAGTTCATCCCTCAGATCGAGAATTTTTTATTCTTCATGATTCTCTCTCAGAGTGAGAGAAATATCATAGCCACATCTAGATCCTCTACGTATGATCTCTCCACATAATAGAATCAAGTGTATAAGGTCGTGGAAGAATACTCAGATATCTTACCCTCTCCTACCAGGGTACCTCTGCACTACCAGGTCAAGCATCCCATCAATCTGACCCCAGGTGCACCGCTACCCAATGGGCCAGTCTATCACCGCTCTGATCAAGAGGAAGATCCAAGAACTGATCCAAAATGGGTACATCCATTCTATCTCATCCCCTTGTGGGAGCCCAATCATGCCGGTGCAGAAAAAAGATGGGACCTGACGACTATGCATTGATTATGGTCCGGAATAAAATCATGGTCCGGAAATGCTACTTGATTCCATGAATTGACGACCTTCTTGATCATCTCATGAGGGCCAAATACTTTAGTAAGATTGATCTGAATTCTGGCTACCACCAGGTCCCAATAGAACATATAGATGTATGGAAGACCGCCTTCAAGTCAAAAGAAGGTATTTTTGAATGGTTGGCCATGCCTTTGGTTTGAAAAATGCTCCAAAAATTTTTATGAGGATGACATGTGATATCCTATGACCTTTCACTAATTCGTTTTTAGTGGTGTATCTATATGACATACTCATCTATAGCAAGACTTGGGTGGAACACTTGCAGCATATTCAACAGGTTATGCACACCTTGCGGCAATGCAAACTATATGAAAACTTGGAAAAATACTACTTTGGAATGGACATGGTCCATTACTTAGTCTACTAATCCAAGTGGATATCGGTGACCACCCACCTTTTCCATTTGGCTCAAAACAATTTTCTGGCAATTTTGGCAATTTACTAATTTGAGGAGTTTTTAACTTTTGGGGCCATTTTGAGGGCCTAAATGAAGGTTTTTCAAGATCAATCTTCTCAACCATATTTGAAGGCTTTGAATGACCTCGAAAAATGAATCTCCTCGAGGATACCTTTCCAATGAGCTATCATGCACCCCAAACAGAGATCATATGCCAAATTTACGCCCCTGGGAAGTTGATACACCAAACTACCCAAAATGGGGTCCACAAAATTGTTGGATTTTCATCTTCCAGGGTTAGTGTTTTGGATTTTATTTATGATAAAAAGTCCTTTGGAGCCTCATTTTAATCATATTCTTGTGAATGCGAGTAGAAGACACATATTTTCTCAGAGATAAGCCGCCACCATTCTAGCGAGTCTTTCACTCTGTAATTTTACAATCTCTGTACATTTATTTCATTAATAGAAATCATGTATTACTGTATTTCTCTGTTTCTGGAAATATTTATGTGTATTTCATTGTAATATCTCTTCTTTCATTTTTCATTGTGTTCTCAAAAATAATCTGGATCAGTGGTATTAGAGCAGGCTTCTCTTAATCGTTTTTCAATGCATGTCCCTGACAAGGTCTGAGTATAGAAAGTTGGGTATCGAGCTTGTATATCTTAAGGACAGTCTTTCTCACATGCCCAAGAAACCCTACATGGAGGAAGGAAATAAAAATGGCAGAGAATATGATTCTATTAATATGTTTCTTGATCAAGCTCTCACACAACAAAGGGGCGAAATGATGGAGAATTTTTCCCACATCCTTCAATGCTTGCCGATAACAATAGGCATGTCTTCATCAAGAAACCACTTTGGAGGCACCTCGCCTTTCAAGGTACAATTTAATTTTTATATTCCCATATTTGAAGGATAGATAGATGCAGATGCCCTAGAAAAATGGTTAAATCTACTAAAAGGTTATTTCTGTAGAATTCCTACAGAAACCCCGACAAATCTAGAACTCTATTTAAATTGAACACAAACAATTTGCTAATATTCAAGAGATGAGAGAAAGTTTTTTCTCCATAAATCATAGAATTATATTAATCAAAAATGAATATACATGAGCAACCATCCTCAAAAATAAGAGAGGAGGTGAATATATAGAATGTCCAACATAGAAATTATAGTCAAAAAAAGCTAGAAATAGCTAAAACAGGTGTCATAAGATAAGGGAGACCACATAGTTAGACCTAGACCACTAAATATACATTTCACACACTCATTAATTTCCACAAGAGTCAAGTGATGAACATTATCTCACTTAAGCTCACTTAACTGACAGGAGAAGCAGTTCCAACTCACTTAACTGACCTGAAATAGTAGTTACTAATAATAGTAACAGCAAAAATCATTAATTAAGGAATAAATCTCTCACTCAAAGAGGAGGTGTGCATTCCCCAATAATAGATGAGTTTTTCCATGGGGGAGTTGGAATAAATCATGAATAAATCAATAAAATCAAGAATAAATCGAGAAAATCAAGAACCGGGAGTTGAGTCTTGATCTAAAATTAGCAGTTTTCCCAAAAATCTAGTGATGAGGCGCCCTTCTTCTTTATGTGGCCAAATTAGGTGAAATAAAGTGTAAATGAATGTATTAACCAAGATCTAGGAGTTTAAGCTAGGTATAAACTAATGTAATTAGGGTTATTCTCCAACACCCCCCCTTAAGCCTAATTGTAATGACAAAAAAATTTGAGTCCTGGCAACTTGGCCATTTTAGGTACTCATTACATAAAATAACTCCTCATGAAAAGAGTAAAC
>SNQJ01S0178123.1:0-19719 GCA_010110895.2 Picea sitchensis | reverse complement strand
CAAAACTAGTTGAATGGAGTCCATTTTTGCAACAGGTGCAAATGTCTCTGTGTAGTCTATGCCATGTACTTGTGAGTATCCTTTTGTGACAAGTCAAGAATTGTACCTACTGATCTCACCATATTCAGCAATATTTGTTCGATATGTCCATCGGCATCGAACAAGATTTCTTCCTTTCGGAAGTGGAACCAAGTCCCATGTGTTGTCGTTCATAAGAGCAGAGTACTCTTCATCCATGGCAGCCTCCCAGAGTGGGTTTCTAGCAGCCTCAGAGTGTGAATTTGGATCTTAAACAATTGAAATATAGAAATGTATGGGCATCAAAGGTTCTGTGACAGCCAGGGCTTGAGGAGCCCCAAAAAACTGTGATCTAGTTCTTCTTGTATCCGCAGGATCACCGACTAGTTCACCTGCATCTTGCAGGGTTTTCTCTGCCCAAGTTGGAAACTGAGTTGAAGAATCCATGACCTACTCCTCATCCTATGTATCAGACCCAAAATTCTTCTCTAATGGCTGCTCTGAAGTGCTCGAAGAATTTTCTGACTCCTCCTCATCAGTGACAACAAGTGGTTCCTCGGCAGGGTCTTCTGAAAAATCATGCAGTGACTCTTCTTCAAACTTCACACTTCGAGCTAGAATGAACTTTTCAGTGTGAGAGTCCAGAAATATATATCCTTTGACACCTTCAGGATATCCAAAAAATATGCATTCAACACTTTGAGGCTCCAAATCCTTCCTCTTATCTATCGGAATGTGAGCCCATGCTCGTGAACCAAAAATACGAAAGTGCGACACTTTCAGTTTCTTACTGGTCCAACATTCAAAAGGAGTGGTGCCTTTGAGTGATTTGTGAGGAACTCAGTTCTAAATGTATTCTTCAAAATTAATAGCTTCATCCCATAGCTTGGGAGCTAATGATTTTGAATGTAGCATACAATTGGCCATCTCTTTTAAGGACCGGTTTTTCCTCTTCGCAACACCGTTCAGTTGTTATGTATATGGCACTGTGCATTGTAGTTGTATACCTGCATCAATACAAAATTTCTGCACATATTTGTTGACATAATCCCCCCCAATATCAGTATGGAGTATCTTAATCTTACACCCAGACTCATTCTCAGCAAGTGCTTTAAATTCTATAAGGCATTCAAATACTTCCGATTTTAATTTCAAAAAAAATACCCAAGTAAAGCGAGAGAAATCATCTATGAAGGTGAGTACATATCGATCCTTACTTATTAAAGGCTGCGGGAATGGGCCCATGATGTCACTGTGAATCATCCCAAGAGGTGAAGAAGCTCTCTGTGCCTTCCCTTTGTCAAACTTTTCCTCTGTATGCTTGCCAAGAATGCATTCTTGACATACACCGCTTGTGAATTTAATAGCTGCCAATCCTTCTACCATGTTTTCCTTGTTGAGATGGTGAAAGTACTTATAGTTTAGATGGCCAAATATTTCATGCCATAACTTGCTGATATCATTATATTGTGACATACCTGCTAATATCATTATATTGTGACATAAATATAGTGCTAATAGTTTTAGGAACAAAGTGGGAGAAGAAATACAAACGAGAACCGTGATCTGCAATTCCATGTGCAAGTTGTGAGCCCGTGGAAATGTCGGTAATCACTACAGAGTCCGGAGTGAACTCCACCTTCGTTCTAGAGCCAAAATGAGTGATCTGATATATCGAGAGAATATTTTCGGACAGTGAGAGAACATGAAGCACATTTGTGAAGAATCCCCCTTCAAGATCAACAATTCCTTCTCTACACACCTTTGCGGGTGTGGCATCACCCAAGTAAATTGGGGATCTGGTGCTTTCTTCGATGGAGGAAAATTCATCTTTTGATGCAACCATATGGTTAGATGCACCTAAATCAAGGATCCAAGATGATGGAGTGGATGTGATAGCCATTAAATCATGACCATCTCGTGCTCTCCCTCCCGTTTTGTTATCATCTTTCTTCTTTGCATTTTCGGGCACCGTGAGATTGTGTTGCTGCAATTGCTTAGCCATCTCATCGATAGTCTTCCTCATGCAATTTTATTCAAGATGAAAATATTTGGACCAGTAGCTGCAAAGTGTTCTTTCCTTCTTCTTATTACCCTTAGGCTTGGAAGAGTTATCTAAAGATTGTGAAGATTTACTCATTCTTTTTTTCTTATCTTTTCCGCTGCTCTTTGGAGCATTAGTAGCCGCAAGTTCTTGGTTCTTGGAATGCTTGATGGCACTCATTTGGACTAACTTAGCTTGATATTGAGTCAATGATACAACGAAATCATTCAATGGAGGCATTTTCCATTTTTCCTGAGTCAATTTAAATGCTTGAAAAGACAACACAAATACAGAATATTCAAGGCCTAATTTCGAGAGAATTGAAAGGATGAGTTGTTCTTCCTCTTTCGTGACTCCACATGCATTAATTTCAATGAGGAGGTATTTGAACTTGGTGAAGAATTCTTGTAGGTTGCTAAAATGAATTGGACTTAGGGATATGAGTTCATTCTCTAGTTGATGCACTCTCATTGCATCCTACTTGTCGAATAGTTCTTCCAATTTGGTCCAGACCACATCGGGAGTAGTGGCTCTACTGACATGAAAGAGGAGATCTCTGGAAATTGATAGGAATATCAGCCCAATTTCTTCATCCAATTTATTGAAATGATTTATCTTCTCCGCTGCAACAGTCGGTTCTTTCTCCATTCCCATTGTTACCCGGTAAAGCCCTTTGCTTCGGAGAAGCAAAGATATCTTTGTCTTCCATTCGAAGTAATTGAAAGGATTTAGAATGAGGTGCCCTTCTTCTCTATGTGGCCAAATTAGGTGAAATAAAGTGTAAATGAATGTATTAACCAAGATCTAGGAGTCTAAGCTAGGTATAAACTAATGTAAGTTAGGGTTATTCTCCAACAATTTCTCTGTTCATAATTTCTTTAACAGGGAAAATATCACCTTCATACTCCTTAAGAATCTCCCCCATGTCAAACATTGGTGGGAAACTTACTGGGAGAAAAGTTCCACAAAGGAGTTTAGAATATATGGGGTTGAGCCCACTTGGGATTTTTTTTGATGCGGTAAAGGAACAATATTAACCTATTGGAAACTATGAGGACCAGTACATGAGATGGACCACACTATGGCAAGAGAGGGGCCAAGCAGTTCCGGAGTTCAACAATACCTTCCATACCTTGTGCACCAAGATGGGTATCAAAGACTCTGAACAAAATTTGGTTCTGAAATACCATGGGGCTCTACATAGATACATCCAAACTGAAATGGATTTTCTAGACATCTCATCACTCGGTGTTTCTTATCAATATGTTGTTAAAATCGAGCAGAAATTTAAGCACCAAAACAAATGGGAGTTCGGGTCTGCAAATCCGCAACAACCAAAGTATGATAAAGACGTTCCAACAGGTGACACATATTCCTCGAACGGAGGGGCCACCCCCTTCAAGGTACAAATAAACTTCTATATTCCTATATTTGAAGGTTAGATAGACCCAGATGTTGTAGAGAAGTGGTTGAATCTACTAGAAGGGTATTTGTTTGTCCATAACTTTTTGAATAGAGAAAATATTACTTTTGCGCTCCTCAAAATTGTTCCCCGTGTCAAATATTGGTGTGAAACTTTTTGTGAGAAAAAGGAAATAGAGGAATGCTCATTATTTACACTCGCGAGCACCTGGGAATTCTTCAAGGGTGTTATTAAGGAAAAATACTACCCTGTCGGAAGTTACGACGACTTGTATAACAAATAGACCACATTGGGACAAGAAAGAAACCAAGTAGTGCAAGAGTTCACAAATATATTCCATACCTTGTGCACCAATTTGGGTATCAAATATTCAGAGTGACATATAATGATCAAGTATCGCATTGCTCTGCATAGATACATCCAGAATGAAAAAAGGAATTTATGGACATCTCATCCTTGGGCACGACCTATTAATATACCATCAAAATTGAGTAGAATCTCAAACAAAAGACGCGAAAATTTGGGCCTGGGAACCCCTCACAACAAAATCCAGGAAAGGGAAACCCCAACCCATAGAACAAAGGACAAAGAAAAGATGGACAATATTAGGACAAAAAGTCCAAGCTGCAAGCAAAGAAGGACAGTACAAAGATAGAGAAAGATATCGAGAAGTGTTGTGACTTCCATAAGAGCCCTTGGCATAATGCTAATGATTGTTGCTCAAAGACGTTGTTGGTGGCCGAAGTGAAAGACTCTGAATCAGATGCGGGTTCTGATTCTGAGTCAGAACTAGAAAGGGGAATATGGATCATTGATGCAGAACCCAGTGCCACCGTCGCTACCACCAAGCTCTAGCCTGGTGAACCAGATGATCCAAAAGAAGGCGAGTGCCTTTTGCATTCATAGATGTGGGTAAAAGGCACCCCGTTGCACTTCATCATTGATAGTGGGAGCCAAAAGAACCTCATCTCAGCAGAGGTCTTCAAGTGTTTGGCCCTTCCTACAATGCCACACCCACATCCCTACACCATTGGATGGATCCACCAAGGAAACAATCTTTGTGTCAGCCAACAGTGTCAACTATCGTATGGAATCAAGCCCTTCAAAGACCAAGATTGTCCTCTCGAAGTTTGTAATGTTCTTTTGGGACAAAATTATTTATGGAAACATCATGTTGTATATGATTCTAGGCCTTGTAGTGTTATTATTACTTTGAACAGGAAATTATACAAGATACCCGAGGCAGTCCCTCCTAGTGCTATTTCCTTGATCTTTGCTAAGCAATGCAAGAAGGTAATATCTCAGACCAAGAAATTTGTCTTCTTCATGATTCCCTCTTAGAGTGAGAAAAATCAAAGCCACATACAAGGCCTCTACATTTGATCTCTCCACACAATAGAATCAAATGGATAAGGTTGTGGAAGAATACTCAGATATCTTCTCCTCTCCTATCGGGGTACCTCTACACTACCAGGTCAAGCATCCCATCGATCTGACCCTAGGAACACTGCTACCCAATGGGCCAGTCTATCACTGCTCTTTGTTAGAAAATGAGGATATCAAGAAGAATATCCAAGTACTAATCCACAAGGAGCACATCTGTTCTAGCTCATTGCCTAGGAGCCCAATCGTACTGGTGCAAAAGAAAGACGGGACTTGGCAACTCTGCATTGATTATCAGGCTATGAATAAAATCACAGTCTGGAACTGGTACATGATTCCATGAATAGACGACCTTCTTGATCAGCTCATAGGGGCCAAATACTTCAGTAAGATTGATCTAAAGTCTGGCTACCACCAGGTCCCAATAAAATAAACATATGTATGGAAGACTACCTTCAAGTCAAAAGAAGGTATTTTTGAATGGTTGGTCATGCCCTTTGGTTTGAAAATGCTCCAACAACTTTTATGATGATCATGGATGATATCTTGTGACCTTTCACCAATACATTTTTAGTGGTGTATATAGATGAAATCCTCATCTACAACAAGACTTGGGTGGAACACTTGCATCATATTCAACAGGTTCTGCACACCTTGTGGCAGCACAAACTATATTAAAACTTGGAAAAATGATCCTTTGGCATGGACAAGGTCCATTAATTAGGCTACTGATCCAGGTGGATATTGGTGGCCACCCACCTTTTCCATCTGTCTCAAAACACTTTTCTGGCAATTTTGGAAATTTACTAATTTTAGCAGTTTTTAACTTCCGGGGCCATTTTGAGGGCTTAAATGAATTTTTTTGGGATCGAGCTTCTCAATAATAGTCAAAGTCTCTGATTGAGCCCCCAAAATGAATATCCTCAGGGATACCTTTCCAACGAGTTATTGTGTGCCCTAAATGGAGATCGTATGACAAATTTACGCCCCCGGGAAGTTGATATGCCAAACTACCAAGAATGGGGTCCACAAAACTGTTGTCTTTTCATCTTTCGGGGTTAGGGTTTTGGACTTTCTTTATGATAAAAATGACTTTTGAGCCTCATTTTAATCATCTTCTTGTGAATGCAAGTAGTGGACACATATATTTTTAGAGATAAGTTGCCACCATTCTAGTGAGTCTTTCACTCTGTAATTTTACAGTCTCTGTACATTTCTTTCATTAATAGAAATCATGTATTATTGTGTTTCTCTGTTTCTAGAAATATTTATGTGTATTTCATTGTAATATCTCTTCTTTCATTTTGTTCTAAAAAATAATCTCGATCAGTTGTATTAGAGTAGGTTTATCTTGATCATTTTTTAGTGCATGTCCCCGACGAGGTCCGAGTATAGAAATTTGGGTCTCGAGCTTGTCTCTCTTGAGGAAAATCGCTCTCGCACGCCCAAGAAACCCTCCATGGCAGAAGGAAATAAAAATGACAGAGAAGACAATTCTATTAATTTGTTGATTAAGCAAGCTCTCACGCGACAAAGGGATGAAATGATGGAGAATTTTTCCCACATCCTTCAATGCCTACCGATAACAACAGGCATGTCTTCATAAAGTAACCACTTTGGAGGCAAATCACCTTTCAAGGTATAAGTAAATTTATATATTCCCATATTTGAAGGACAAATAGATGCAGATTTCCTAGAAAAATTGTTAAATCTACTAGAAGGTTATTTCTCTGTTCATAATTTATCTGACAGGGAAACGATCACCTTCACACTTCTTAAGTCTCTTCCCCATGTCAAAAATTCATGGGAAACTTACTGGGATAAAAGTTCCACAAAGGAGTCTGGAATATATGGGTTCGAGTCCACTTGGGATTTTTTTGTGGATGTGGTAACGGAACAATATTACCCTATTGGAAACTATGAGGACTAGTACATGAGATGGAACACACTATGGCAAGAGAGGGGCCAAGATGTTTTGGAGTTAATCAATACCTTCCATACCTTGTGCACCAAGCTAGGTATCAAAAAATCTAAATGAGATTTGGTTCTGAAATACCGTGGGACTCTACACAGATACATCCAAACTGAAATGGATTTTATGGACATCTCAACACTTGGTGCTTCTTATCGATATGTTGTTAAAATCGAGTAGAAATTTAAGCACCAAAACAAACAAGAGTTCGGGTCTGCAAATATGCAACAACCAAAGTATGATAAAGAAAACCCTAACAAAAAGTCTCTCGAAAACTATTTCAAGCCACAAGAAAATAAGATTCGCCGAAAGACGAATACGGACACTTGAAAATGGTGTGATATCCACAAAATCCCCTGGCACAACACCGATGAATGTCGCTCAAAACATTCATTGGTGTCTGAGATCAAAGATAAGGATCTAAACCTTGATTCAGAATCTGATTCAGAAAATATTGATAGAATATAGATCATTGACGCAGACCCCGTTTCTATTGTTGTGATCGCAACAATTGAACTAGAAGAACCCATAGATCCTGAAGAGCGGGAGCACCTTTTTCATTCATAGATGTGGGTGAAGGGGACCCCACTAAATTTTATCGTTGATAGAGGAATTTATAAGAACCTCATCTTAACAAAGGTCATCAAACAATTGGGATTTTCAAAAACACAACACCTGAAACCATACAACATTGGGTGGCTTCTCTAGGGACGGGATATTCGTGTCATCCAGTAGTGTTGATTTTTATACAACATCCAATCCTTCAATGATGAGGTATTATGTGATGTTTCTCCATTGGATTTATATGATGTTCTCTTGGGCCAGCAATATATGTGGAAGCGCCATGCTATTTATGAGTCTTGACCCCATAGTGTCATTGTTATTCTAGGGGGTCATCTCTACAGGATACCAAAGATAGTTCCAACTATTGTCACAACTAAACAATGTCGCAAGGTAGTATCTCATACTACAAAATTCATCTTCTTCAAAATCTGTTCAAAAGGTGAACAGAAGGATATTGCAACCACTACAGCCTTGACCCAAGCACCTTCTATCCCACAGAAGTAGGTAAAAAAGAATGCAAAAAATATCAAAGATTCCTTCTACACCCAGACATCTCATGTAGCCTGATTGGTTTAACAAATTCAACCCCACCAACATGTTCATGACATCCTTCCATAGTGCAATGTCTCCAGCAAGGCAAGCAACGCACCAAGATTCAATCACTTTCCCCTCTCCCCCAGGAACTCAACAAAATGGATACCATTTCTTCCTAAGGAGGGAGGATTGATCCAGGTGGATATATGTGGCCACGCACCTTTTCCATCTAGCTCAAAACATTTTTCTGGCAATTTTTGAAATTTACTATTTTTAGCAGTTTTTAACTTCCGGGTCCATTTTGAGGGCCTAAATGAAGGATTTTCGAGATAGATCTTATCAATGATAGTTCAAGTCTCTAATTGAGCCCCCAAAATTAATCCTCTTGAGGATACATTTCCAATTAGCTATCGTGCACCCCAAACAGAGATCGTATGCCAAATTTATGCCCCTAGGAAGTTGATACACCAAACTACCCAAAATGGGGTCCACAAAACTATTGTCTTTTCATCCTCTGGGGTTAGGGTTTTAGATTTTATTTATGAAAAAAATTCCTTTGAAGCCTCATTGTAATCATCTTTTTACAAATGCGAGTAGAGAACACATCTCTTCTCAAAGATAATTTGCCACCATTCTAGCGAGTCTTTCACTTTGTATTTTTATAGTCTTTGTACTATATCTCTGTGTTTATGGTTGTATCTCTGATACATTTATGTTATATTATTGGATATCTAAGATATATATGTAAATTTATTTATTATATCTCTTCTCTCATTTCATGCCGAAAATAATCTGGATCAACTACATCATTGATCAACATGGTGTGCATGTGGATCTAGCCAAGATCTAGGTCATTCGTGACTAGCCAGCCCCAACCACATTCACTGAGCTTCAAAGCTTCTTGGGCCTCACAAATTTGTATCGCAGGTTCCTGTTGGGATTATCTCATATTGTATGGGCCCTCAACCAAGTAACCAGGGGTGGTAGTAAGGAAAAATTTATGTGGGATGTGTCCCAACAAAAAGCCTTCGATAACTTAAAGTAGTGTTTGTGCTCATCGCCAATACTTTCATTACCGGACCTACAACATCCCTTTGATATCGATACATATGCTTCAAAATATGTTGTGGGTGCCATTATCACTCAACATGGCCACCCCGTAACATATCATAGTGAGACACTATCAAATGATGTTTGTAAGTACCCTACTTACGACAAAGAAATGTACTCCATTGTGCAATCCTACTTCTAGTGGAGACATTGCATTCTTGGGAAGGAGAGAGTCATCCACACTAATCACAAGACACTACAATTCATGTAGACCCAAGGAAAATTGCAGAATGATCGCCATCATAAGTGGCTCGCATACTTACAACAGTTCCACCTCAACATCAAGTATTAAATAGGAAGTACCAATCGAGTTGTTGATTGCCTCAGTCGACCTCCAGTCATGACATTCACCACGGTGATATACTCTTGCAGCCACAAGATGTATGGTTGGCCCCACCTCTATGAGATAGACCCTGAATTCTCCAAAACCTACCAAATGTTGGGCGCAAACTCATTGGTCTCTAATTTCCATCTTCAGGATGAGCTTCTATGTCATCTGGGTCATTTTTGCATTCCATCAGGAAAGCAAGTGAAGATGATTTGGGAATCTCACTACAGTCGAGTGGCAGGACACTTTGGCATTGAAATGACAGTGGCATTGCTGTAGAAACATTTCTACTGGCCGAAACTTTGACATGATGTCAGGAAGTATATCAGGTCCTACACCTCCTGGGCTATTTCCAAACTGACCACTAAGAAATAGGGCATGTACACCCCTCTTCCTAGTCCTAACAAGTCATGGGAATCCATCTCAATGGACTACATGTCGAGCCTCCCATCCACCAAGAGGGGAAATCACTGTGTTTTTGTGGTTGTTGATCACTTTTCCAAGATGGCGATTTTGGTTGCCTAGAAGAAGAACGTCACAATAGAGACCACTATCAAGCTCTTCTTTGAATGAGTATGGGTACATTTTGGGATCCCATAAACCATTGTATCAGGTCAAGACTGTCAGTTCCTCAACACATTTTGGTCAAGCCTATGGTCATTGCTGGATACCAAACTCACCAAATCCATTCCCTTCCACCCCCAAAAAGATGGCCAAACTGAGGTCGTCAATCGGATAATCGTACATATCTTGCACATGTACAATTCCAAGCACCTTTTCACATGGGATGAGAGTATTCCCTATGTCTATCATAGCTACAAATGATCCCTACATAGCTCAACTGGCCACAACCCCTTTCAGGTGGGATTGGGATTCCAACCATTGGGCCCCATGGATGTTGCACTACCCCTAGACACCACCTCGACCAACTTATTCCCTACTCCACCAGAAGATGACAAAGCCACCGGTTCATTGAGTGGATCTAACACATCTGCCAACAGGTTCAGGATATTCTACAAAATTCCAATGCCAAGTACAAGCAGCACCATGATCAACACCAAGTGCCACATAAGTTTCAAGTGGGCGACAAATTTTGGTTGTACTTGCAGAAATAATGCCTTACGGGGCCCCATCAGAATCTTTTCCCACTCCATTATGGTTTCTACACCATTACGAAGGTTGTGGGTGACAATTATTTTGAGCTCAACATTCCCCCTTTCCCTGGCCTGCACCGATTCTTCAACGCGGCTCTCCTACGACCATATTTCCCACCATTATTGGACACCTCAGAGATAGAAGAGTAGTTGACACCAACACATATCAACCCTGACTACATGCAACAAGCATCCGATGATCAGATTGTGGACACACAAATCAACAGAACTCGACAACAAAGGATCCAACTTTATCGAGTTTTCAAAGTAGGGTAGCTCTTGCACCAAGGCAATTGGCTCACCCGGGGCCAAATTTAGCAGAAATTTCCTCATATGATGGGGGAACTCAAAACAATGGATACCATTGATTCCTAAGCAGGGAGGATTAATCCATATGGATGTTGGTGGCCTCCCACCTATTCCAACTAGTTCATTTTGGTAGTTTTTTCCTAGTTTTTAGGTCCCTTACTTTTGGGGCCATTTTGAGGCCCTAAACAACATTTTTGGGGCTCGCCATAGTTATACTATAGACAAAGTTAGAATCTGAAAACAACATGTGTATTCCTCAGATAAACTTTTGCAACATCCTATCGTGCACCTAAAATGGAGATCGTATGCAAAAGTTACGACCTTGGGAAGTTGATGTACTAGCTTACCCCAACAGGGCCCACATGACCTTTGGCGCTTCATCTCCTAGGGTTAGGTTTTTGGATGTCTAGGGTTTTAGCATTCATTCTTATTGTTAAAAAGGCCTTCAGAGCATCATTGTAATCATCTTCTTGCGAATGAGTGTAGCCATCATATCTCTTCTCATAGATAAGCCACCACCATTCCAGTAATCTTGTTTTTCGCTGCATTTTACAGTTTCATCTTACTTCATTATTGAATAGAAAACAAGTTTTACTGTATCGTTGTTATTTTGTGTTAAGCATCTTTTATTAATCTGTATTCATTTCTTTGTGCTCATAAAACCCAGATCACTTTTCGACTTTACCGACTCACCAACCTAAGTCACAATTACATAATACATTATAGTTCATAAGGGTTAAAACTGGGATGTTACATCCCCCTCCCCTTATTTTGGCATCGTCCTTAGTGCACAACACCATTACAAGGTTACTAACATTACAAGTATAGTCTCTTTGGCCTTAATCCACACAGACATTCCAACCAACTTCTATATACATAAGCACCCTCGCCTAAAATTAAACATGTATACACAGGTATTCCGACCCAAAACATGTATAATGATTTCCATAATTTATATATGTGGCAACAATTCCAACCAACACGTTCTCCTCTCTCAACCCTACACAACCCAAAGAAATGAACCCCTTTCTCTTCCATGTAGTCTCTCAAGTTGTTCCACTTCTCTCCAGGGCTCCAGTGCACTTGGCCAGGAAGTTTCAGAGTTGCAGATTCAAGAACTCTAGCTGCAACAAGTCCAGTGGACTTTCTTCATTCCATGCCTTCATCATTGAGCTTGATTTCCTTTTGGTGTTCTTTTTCATGAGATTCCAACTTCAATAGCCAACATCTCATCTATATTATAAAAATACAGTCATTATGAGATATTGTTATAATATTTTCAATCATAAATGTCAAATATGTTTTATATAGGAAAAACAAAATATCCAAGCATGAGATTTATGCTCATAATGTTTGGCTTTGTAGCTGTAGATATCAGTCTTCCTTATGGTCTTACATACCTACCATATTCAATACCATCCTACCTACAATTTCCTTTATTTACATTCAGCCAAAACAATTTGTTAGTAATTTATTAAATTATAATTCCAAAAACTGTTTCATATAGGAAAAACAAAACTTCCAGACATGAGCTTCTGCTCATAATAATTTGGCTCTTGTAGCAATAGGCACTAGTCTTATTTATGGACTTGCAACACTGCCATATTCAAGACCCTTTCTTCCTACAATTTCAGCATTCCTCAGCCAAACAAATTGTCAATATCTCAAGTACAAGCTATATATATATATTATCAACCATTACTTTCTTTCTTCTATCCAGTAGAGATTTTTTGTAATTTAGCATTAACTTGAAACTTTCTTGTTGTAATATCTAACAGTTCCTGAAGTGTTTTCAACTTCATGAGTTAGCAATAATGACATCATGTTAGTTATAATCATTTCTATATTATATACTTGCATTCACCAAAATGCATTCAATGATTCCTGAAATATCACTTGTAACATTTTTAATAGCTCCAAAAACTGATCTTGAAATTGTAACAAACAACAATCCAATCACGTTCAGCTAGTACTCATATTAAATATAATGCATTTATCCATCATTACGTACTTTCAGCACCACAAGATTTTCATAATGCAACAATTAATTACTAAATAAAATAACTATCAATGTGCCAATACCCACGGCCACATCTACCAAATGCATCCATGGATTGGCTTCATAATGCCACATAACTATGTCATGTATTCCACCACGATGAGTTGGAAGGTCTAGCCAACGACTCAACACATCATCCAAACACTTCCTTCTTCTTGCCTGACTATTTGGATACCTTCCTTTTAGACCCAAACACAACACCAAGAATATTATCCTTAAGTGCTCTTCAGTGTCGGCAAAGAGGTTGTAGTCCAACATCAGATATACAATAGATACCATTGAGCACTCACATAGCATTATAGCCCTTCCATATCCAACCATAGTATGGTCTCACACATGACTATATGTATGGATATTCATTGTTATAAAAGGAGTATGTCTCCAGAATTAACCCAATTATGATCCCATAACCAATCATAACATAATATGCAACCAAGATTTTATCTAAATGCATTCTAGCATCAACAACATTTACATACTCTAGGCCTTTGGCCATTACATATTCAATTTAAATATTGAAAATTAACTGAGGGAATTCTTACCCCAATCCCCTTCAACATGTATGCATCAACAGAAACTAAATGCATACATGTCTAGTTGTTATCAACCTACTTGTTTCTATCTAACCAACTGATATTTGTAGAAGCTCACATACTTCCTCCTTCATCATTCTGATCACCATTCCTGCCATCCTCATGTGTCTTAACCTAGATGGAAATCACAAGAAACAACAACATCCACATCTTTAACCTTGATATATCATTTGTCCTAGATACATAATCCATCATTACTCATACTCAAACATTATTTCATAATAATATACTATTCTAAGTTCACAAGTATGTTATATGCATATCCAAGCATGTTATGTACATATGAAAAATTACACATCCCTATGCACCAAGCATTCATTGTCACCATGCCTACTAATGCATATGAATTTTAACTTCATTGTATGCCTTGTGCACTCTAGTGCATTTCTATTTTAATTCACTTATTTATTTGTCTATTTATGTTGTAGTTGGTTGTCCTTGAACTCCTTCAGCTCCTTGTTGCCTTATGTGCTTCCATTCTTCTCATATACACTATGGTTACCTGGTATAAACACTTTCTAGCCAAGTTCCGCTTGGCCATTCTGCAATCCAACCAACGTACTCAAATTGCAACAACTCCCCTTGGGTAGTCATGCCCAAATTTATCTTTATGAGACATTCTAGCACCCTCGAATGGAGTAGCTCAAAAAATTCCATCATTCTACTACAACTTTCTTGAATCAATTAATGATACTCCTAGTTCTCCATTATATTACTTCATTAACATTTCCCTGTGAAACCACACCTTTCACACTTAATACCATTCCAAATGGAAGTCCATTTTCACTTAATGACACATTTCAAGTGAGAGAGCATTCCTAATTCTCTGCATTGGCATCCTTCTTTCCACTATGAACTCTGATATCATAAGTGGATTTCTTTCACACATAAGCTTTGCAATTTTCTACACATTTCTACATTAAAGGCTATGGAGCCTTACTTTTTCCTTCTATGCCCTTCCATGACACTTTCAACCTGCTAGCTTCATATCCTATGTGAGGATTCTTTCTTTTGTAGTACCTCGTCAAAATTTTGTAATATTTGTCATGCTTCCATAATCCTAACATCTATTCCTGGACTGGAATTGATCAGATTATATCTCTAATCCTGCCAAAATATGCAAGCAATCATCTGCTTAGAATTGTACATATCATACAAAATTATCAATTAAATTTACAGGTACCTTTTCTGTTTAATTCATGAAGAAAATTATATCAATTACAAAAGTTATCCAAAATATAATAATTACATGTCATTCTCCTCTGAATTATCCTTCCAATAGTTGTAATCTTTCCCTAATTGGATATCTGAGTTGGAAGTTAGGGCTCCCAGAAAAACCTCCTTCAACCCCTTTGCTGTCTTCAAAAACAACAATTTGGGCACTAGCCCTATTTCATTTCGATCAAAGTCTCATATGAATAGAGCTATGACCAAGCACTCAGATGATATGTGCCCATATAGAGATTCATAACTTTGGGCTTCATAGGTTTTACCTATACCACACATCACATTTCTTGAATGTCGAACTGGCGAACTTCTGAACAGACCCTTCTTCGGAGCTTCGTGGCTCCGAAACTTTAGGTTTCTTAGGTTCTACCTTTATCATCCCATGTTTCCTCTGAATGTTTAACTAGAGAACTCCCAAAGTTTCGTCATCAACCACACACTAGGGGGGTGCTACATGGTGAAAAATATTGATATGACACGTGGTCCATTCTACGGGTGACACATGTCAAGTTATAACTGGCACACATGGTGTTCAAGAATCATGAAATACGATGACACATGGAAATCATCAAGTGTGTCAGTGTCACCCTAGGTAATCTCAGTATTCTACGTCACTCTGGCGCTCCATGACTTTATAAATATGGACTTCAGAGGATTTCACCTTAGTACATTACAAATCTTTCTAATGCCTAAATGGTGAACCTTCTGAACCACTACTCTCCATAGATTTACTACTTCGACGCTCTGAAACTTTGGGCTTCGGAGAACTGCTCAACATAGGAAAACAAATATCTTGAACACCGAACTTTCAAACAAGTGTTCTCTGGAGCTTCGGAACTTCAGGGCTCTGGAACTTCGGGCTTCGAAGGATTTCTCTACCGAACACCACCCCACCTCTGAATTGTCAAACGTCAGGATTTCAACCCCTTGCTAATATTTTGACACGTCTCCCCGAACATGAATGGTATGGATTGGTTCTAGACTTTGGGACTTCAAGGAACTCTTCCTCCAAGTGACTTAAGGACTAAAACTCCCAAATGTAGAATATTTGATAATCTATACACACACATCCCAGACAACAAATAGGCATAATTTTCTCTGGATTTCAGTACTTCGGGAGATTTTCTTTCTGGCAGCTTAAGGCCTCGCTTCTCCTGGAGTGTTGAACCTCTGAACTTTCATGATATCTACATCTCAAACTCACCCATGCGTAGATCTAACGGCTAGGAACTGGTCATCTCCATTGTTCCTCACCTCAAACTCAAGTACTCCTCCCAATGATCTATGGCATGGATTCACTCGGAGACTTCGGAGCTTCAGGGATTTTACCTCCTTTTCATCAAAGAATTAACATTTCTCAAAGAAACAAAGTCCAAAAGACTCTGGTGCTTGATGACCCCACACCTCCTCCAGATCTAACGATTGTGAATAATATGTCTTCTCTTGAACAGATCCAACGATCCAAATCTAAACTTGATCCCACGATGGTGATCATTCCTGAATACGAAAGGGACGGTCAGGATCCTTCAATCCTTTACTAAGGATCTCAGACATTCTAGCTTCTATGCAGACTCTACAATGTCATTCCTCCTGAGCTTCATGACTTCAAAGTCCCAAATTGATCTCAACCATGAGATTTTGACCAACAGATCTGGCCCATAACGGCCTCATGTTTCAACCAGTAGCTCTGATACTAATCTATAACTCGCCCATCCATCCACAGGCTGGGTTACGCCACTTATATAGGATGGAACACACCCAGCCACTAGTAGGAGAGGCACACTACAGTCCCAAGACTCATTTCTCTGATCTTATCTCGAAGAAAAAGGACTGTTCAACAATGTTAGGGGCATGAAAATCGCATGCTTTAATCAAGATCCATGCTACAACATAAAAGGGATAAATAGTGTTCCATGCATAGCAAATAACCAGGAGACAGGCACATTAAAATACATATCTCAGAGATAATTAAATACACAATGGAATAACATTAGACAAAAAACAAAGCGAGCACTTATCTTTCAAGTAACATTCACCAACTGGTTGCAAACCAAGGGCATTCCTCCCAACCATAGACAATGTTTTTCTCTTACTCTCAACAACAGTTCACCCCTGAGCCATGGCTATGAATCCATAAGGATGGGTCCTAGGCCAAGTCTAAACACACAACAGTTGGCTAACTAGATCTCAGGTTTCCCAACCTCATAGCAAAACCTGAATATCCAGCTCCCTTTCCCCCTCAGCCTCCACCACCCAAAGAAACATACACCCTTCTCTACCATGCAGTCCCTCAAGTTGTCCCATTTCTCTCCATGGATTCAGTACTACTGGTCAAGAAATATTCCTACCAGAAACTCCAAATATTCTCAGTTGTGAACAGTTCTATCTGAACTGCCATCAATCTCATAACTAACATGCCTCTCAACACTCAATCTATCACAGGCCTTTCATCACTCACAACAATCCAAAGTACACCATCTCTCTCTTCTACCCATCCTGAACAACCTCAAGAGAATGGACCCCCTTCTCTACCACGCAGTCCCTCAAGTTGTCCATCTCCTTCCAAGGCTCTAGTGCTTCTAATTAATAATCTCCCAATTGGGACTCTTAGGACTCGCAACTGCGAACAATTCTATTTGAAATTCCATCAAGCTCATGCACACAATAATCTATTCCCTCCTAGAATGATCAATAATTATTACAGTCATTCATCAATGGCTCTCCTCTTCCTGCCATTCATTTTCATGCTCAGACCAAGAGCACACGAATTTTGTCTAAGTGAAGGAAGAGGAAGAAGAAGAAGAACCCAATGAGAAGAAACGCACTATGGAAAAGTGAACCAAACAACCCCCAAGGAATGTTTATATAATAAAAAGAACCAAGAATCCCATGTAACCACTTTTCTCCATAAAATCAATTATGGCTAAATAAAATAATAATAAAAAAGAATTAGGCCCCCAGGCCCCCTCTCTCATGGAATCATATCCCCCAATCTATTTTTTTCATGTCCATCTTGCAGCCAGCGGTGTATTTTATTAATGTATATAAAGTATTACATTTCCTAGGAAATCTGGCCCCTTTTCAACTTTATCATCTCACCAACCTAAGTCATAATTACATAATACATTATATTTCATAAGGGTTAAAACTAGGATGTTACATCCCTCCATGGTTACCCATTCTCAAATATATCCTTGATGCATAACCCACCATTGTGCGGCTACTCTTATTAATAACACATAAAAGGTGAAGACCTGATGGTGTTCAGGAATGTGTTGCATCCATGAAATAAATACATCCACCGGATTTGAATCGATGAACCGGTAGGATCCAAACTCTTATTTGCACATCTCAATGGAAATACACACACATCTCTTTATCAAAACTTCATAATGCTTCTTCTGCCATCTTTCCAAGGCATCATCTAAATCTACGGCATAGGGCTTCACACTCTTCCAACTTAGTTCCCTAGATATCGTGGGATTGAAATAATATTCCCTGCACCCCATGATCTTGTAGATACTCTAAATAATTGATATTTGTGCATCCTCATCTACCAACTCATTGTGTAACATCCCCTAGACCAATCAAGGAACATTACAGTGCAGAATAACTCATAAATTAAAATTTATGATAATAACTAATTAATTTCATATAGCTTTCAACTATGAATTTAAACTACATTTAACTACTAAACATTACCATCATTGATGCATCTATAACATACTAAAATAGACATGAATGCAGCTAATAAACTTCATTACAACATCATATAAAATTTGTTCTCATTTATAGAGATCATGCACAACAATTTAACTCATAAATATAAGACAGAAAACATATAAACACTTATATTTTAATTATGTTGTGCAACCAACTACTTGGGATAGATGTTCCATGCAACCATATACTTGTTTCTCCAAATATCAAAATCAAATCACCCCTGAGCTGAGGCTAGTAATCCACAAAAAAGGGTGGTCTCTCACTATCCACTCACAACTCATAAACTCGCAACCCATTGATATTCTCCTATAATTGTCCCGATTTTTCCACCAGCTCTCTTCCTCTTGACCTTCCCAACCCAAGGAATGTACCCCTTCACTGATATCACTCTCTCGGGTGTCCCATTCATTTATCAGGGTCTTTCTAGCATAGGTAACTAGGAATATCTTAGTTGGGAACTCAAGGGAACTTGTTTCCAGGAAAACTACCAACAAACAAGAACAAACAATTGTTGTTTTAGTGAAACTCGCTCAAGAGTTCACTCTTCAAGCCCAAAAATCTGAATCTTCGGTCTTCAGCTCCAATTCACTCTAAATATGCTCCACCATGATCCAAAATTCGCCCTCCATGGCTGCACTAGCTCCAAGCTCTCTTTATTTCTCTCTACTTGCTCCTCATGCACAAAAATTAACTATCTAAAATTGTTGTCCCAACCCATACGAATTTTCTCTCCGTGGCTTACTTGCTTGACTCACACACTTCCCCAATATGATTTTACTCAACCCCCATGTGCCCAATAACTACGGGATGTGACTACTCATACCCACCCTCTTACATGTATTCAATGATTGGACTTGGAAGCACTCAATTAGAATTTAGAAGGTTCATATACAATAGAAAAATTTAGGAAAATGGGTTGAATTTATATACATGGGTAATTCCCCCCTTGGACCCCTCTTGGCCACCTCCTTAAACCCTCCCATGTATTGTGGATTAATTAAGCCCCCATATATGTCCATGTTCCCTTAGCAGTTGGAATCACATTTTATTAATAAAACATAGAAATACAATTTTCATATTACATCGCTTGGTCGTAGCCACATATTATATCTACAATAATCATTAATTAAACCAGGATTATAGTGGGTATGTAACATTCCCCCTCCCCTACAATTTTTCACTGTCCTCGGTGCACACTATGTCGATGTACATATTTGCAAATTTACATCACAATACTTAGAAAATAAATTATGAAATTTTATAACTCAAGTAGCAATT
>SNQJ01S0178121.1:3279-19719 GCA_010110895.2 Picea sitchensis | reverse complement strand
ATGAAAAAGTCTTATTTGATCATGCATGCTTAAATAAGACCATATTCCTTCTTTTTCTAGTTTAAAAATGAGACTTCAATTCTAAAAATATACTATGCAATGTGAAACTTAATGATTGAACGTAATTTTCTCTCTAATGTGGAATTTTTTTTGTGATAAGTGAGTGGGGTGAAGTTATCAATAGAATTTTGAGGCCCACTTCTAGGTAGACTTGACAAAGCAACAAAACTAGAATAGATGTTTTAGACTCTTAAAGAAAATATAGAAAGGGCACAAGGGTTGCAAACTTCCAAGATGGACAAGTCCATGGTCTACAACAAGCCCATGGACCCCAGTTAAGGGATTGAATAAATAAATCCTTTTTTCATCTCCATAAATGGTTTCCAAATGCTTGTAAGATAAAGAGAAAAACACATTTTTAGATTTAGCCTTCACGTTTTAGTAAACATGCATCTAGATTAGGTTTATGACACAACCACCTATGTACATTGACCAAAATATACCTTTTGAAGGCCTTGGATCAATTTTAGTCCAATCCTTACAATAGCGGTTGTGAGATTGAATCCCCAATTTTAACAAGAGTGAGTCTCGAATGAGCTCTTTCAGATAATCCAAGGATGACGTGTTAGTGTTAGAAATTTTGAGGCACTCCTTCAAGGTTAGCAAGTGAACCAATCTCTAGTTTGAGCATCAAAGACGTTACATACAGTTCAAATCCTCTTATAACATAGTTTTTAAAATTTTTGTATGCTCGTTTTACCATAGAAAATGTCACATCATTGTCACCCAACCATAGGAATTCACTATGCCACCCCCGAGCACACTAACCTTTTCTTAGATAGAATGATTCTAGCAAGTCCACACTAGAACGAACAGGTAAGCCCTAACCAGAAACACCACTACTACAGCAGCAACACAATACCAAGAGAACATACCTCTACTAATATAAGCATACCTTTACCAAGAGAAGCACACAAGAGAGATACTAGAAAGACTAAGATTGCATCACGACAACTATTGCACCACCCTCTCCAGACTTGCACCTCCTTCTGCTACAATTGCATCTGTTGCAGCTACTACTCCTCATTATTGCACCCTCCTTCTGTTGAGTGAGTGTATGAGAGTGTACAAATGAGCTAAGGTGTCACCTTATTTATACTTATTCTGCCAGTGAACTTTTCCCATAGAGCCAACCTGTCTTTTCTAGCAAATATAATTTACTTTGACTTTTTCTGGCAGGGCCGACTTCCCTTTCTGGGGTTTTATATTTCTTTATTGTTATTCTCCTTGGGTCGACTTCTCTTCTAGGGTTTTCATACATATGTTTAATGGTTCTCTTACTTTTGTAATATTATATTCTAAGTACAAAGGTTACACTTGGAGGTTAATACCTCCCGCAATTACCAAAAAATCAACACTCCATCTTAGTTAAGGGGGGTATTAACTAAGATGTTCTTCATGTAATGGTATCAAACACATCCATCCATCTCACATGGCATGGGAAATACTCACATGGTCTTGCAGACCAGTCCACATGTAGCATCACCATAGCCACATAGGCTATCTCATGATTAAACATATCATGTCTCAAGTAGCATGGCCACACAGCCATCTCATGATCAAACAAATCATGTAACAAGTAGCATATCCGCAAAGGATATCTCATGATCAAATAGATCATATCACAAGTAGCATGGCCACACGGTCATCTCATAATCAAACAGATCATGTAACAAGTAGCATAGCCACACAGGCTATCTCATGATCAAACCAATCATGTCACAAGTATCACCATCATAGCCACACAGGCTCTGTCATAGTCACATACACAGACTCTTTCATGGTCATGTTGGCACTAGATGGCACAACAGTCCTGATGGGACTTTCTTCTGGTCCACAATAACTAAGCACTAGATCTACAGTCATAGAAACAACCATCTCATGTAGAACTAGGTAACGGGATGACTAAGTTTCATATGGAGTCTTACTAGCTCACACGGACAGAGTTCTCACATGAATAAGTCCTCAAGGGGCTAAGTCTCATGTGGGATCTCACGGGCTACGCTCTCATATGAATAAGTCCCACTGGTTGGCACACCAGTGTAACATGCGTACCAAACTATTTCACTAAAGTAGCAGTATCTCAGCGTATCAGACTATTTCAATGTAGCTATGCGTACGAGACTATTTCACTAGAGTAGCAATATACCAGACTATTTCACTGGAGTACCTACGTACTAGACTATTTCACTAGAGTAGTAGTATCTCAGTGTACCAGACTATTTCACAGGAGTAGCTATGTGTACCGGACTATTTCACTGGAGTAGCAATATACCAGACTATTTCACTGGAGTACCTATGTACCAGACTATTTCACTGGAGTAGAAGACCTACGTACTAAACTGTTTCATTGGAGTAGCAGTATCTCAGTGTATCAGACTATTTCACTGGAGTAGAAGAATTCCAACACACTAGGTTGTCCCTCTATCTATCTGGGAGGCACTCCCTCCCCGAAGGATCTGTGTGAATCTTCCAACCACACAAACCAGTTGGGCCTCCACAACTAGGAAAACACGCTCTCCCCAAAGGATCTACATACACATCATCCTCATTGGTGCCACAATCAGTGCCTGGGCATGACAACCTGTTGTCCACTCTATACCATGTTGTTATCTGAAGTCGCATATGTAACACATCATACCCTATCACAAGGGTACGTCCTTCCGAACCACACCAAGCTTGTCCTTGAAGTACTCAAACTTCACCCTTGATAGAGGCTTAGTCAACACATTTGCTACATGATCATCTATAGCCACATACTAGAGATTCACTACTCCTCTCTCCATCATATCCCTGATATAGTGATACCCGGTCTCAATATGCTTCAACTTGTCATGAAACACTGGATTCTCTGACAACTTCACACAGCTCTAGTCATCGCACCAGATGCAAGTCACCTCTAACTCAAGATCAAACACACCAGCTAGCAACTTTCGAAGCCACACTGCTACACTTCTAGATGAACACGTTGTTATGTACTCTGCCTCAGTCGTACTAAGCGCTACATTGGACTGCTTCTTACTTAACCATGAGATCATACCTGATCCCACACATAAACAACATCCAGATGTACTTTTCTGGTCTGCAACACTACCATCCCAATGCAATCTAATCTAACAATTTGCATCGTACCTGAGTCCATAATCCATTGTACCCTTCAAGTACCTCAACACATGTTTTGTCACAACCAAGTGAACATGTCTTGGCTCAACCATATACTGATTCAATGTGTTCACCGCAAAACATATATATGGCATTGTGTTCGTTAAGTACATCAATGAACCAATCATTTGTCTATACATGGTGGAATCCATTGTCTCTGAAGATGTATCACTCAATAACTTCATATTCATCACCATCGGTGTAGGCAACCAATCCCATGCCCATCAAAATAACTATCTGGGCACATATCCTGCCCTGGGTGCCTACTTAAGCCCATACAAAGCTTTCTTCAATCTGCAGACATGAGACTCCTTCTCATGCACCTTGTGGTTTCTTTGTGTACGCTTATTTTGACTATCGGAGCAAGTATCTCGTCATAATCTTCTCCCTCTTGTTGGGAGAATACTCTGGCCACAAATCAAGCTTTGTACATCTCTATGATGCCATCGACAGTATGTTTGATCTTGGAAGTCACTACTGACTTCCCTTTTGGTCTCGGAACCAAGGAAAAATCCATATCCCAATCCTTCTTACTGACTTTCTCCTTTGTTACTAAAACAAGGGAATATTCCCAGGAGGTCTCATATGTCCTTGAAGCCTCTGAAGCTTCGATCTAGTCTCCTCAACTCATGGCACATGTATGTCAGTCTTGGAAGACGTCTCTCTCTCCCATCTTAATCTAAGGAGGAATACTTTATGAATGAAAGTCTCCAAGCCACTAACTCTCTCTGATATTAGTCTCACTTTGAGTCTCCATGCTTCTTCTGAAGCTTGACTCCCTCTGAGTCTATATAATCTTTGGAGCCATCTTCTCCCTCTGTGTTTGATGATTTCCTCTGAAGTCTCCTATGAATGGTCCTGGGGAGGCTTTTCCTCCCTACTGGATTGTGAGGGTTGACTCCCTCTGAACTCTATCTCCTTCTGAGCTGGTACATGGTGGGGTTGTCTGCCTCACCACTGGTGGAGCCATCTGCTCCTCATGATATGGCTCATCAATGTTATATATCTTTGCATCCTGCAAAGTGTCACAGGACCATGTTGGTCTCTTCCTGGTTACTGCAACGATTTTGGGTAGGCACTTCTACCTCTACTAACTCTTCCTGATGATCTAAAGAGTGATCAACTGAACTAGAGGGATTTGTTCGTTCATATTTGGATCCTTCTGTTCCTTACAATCAATCTCCATATGAGATACTTTGTATCTCATAAAATTACCCTTCTTCGTCCTCTTTTTCTTCGGTACATGGATGTATGTGGTCGTGTATACAACTTCTTGGATAGTTTGCTCCATGTCTCAAACCAGAGACCATATTAATTTGTTGTCTCCTGCAAGCATCACTATATATTCCCTCAGAGTTATCACCCGTGACCTTCCCGGAACAAGACCAACAATGAGGGAAAACAATAGACAAGAATAATACTCTTATAATAATCAAAACAATAATGAGAGCAATCATCACAGTAGCTCCTTCTCAAAGCTATCACTTTTGACTGCCTGGAACAAGAGAAAAAATAAGAATACAATAATAAGAAATAGGAACAACACTCTTCCAATGTTGTGCCCAATCATTCCTCTAAGGTATCCTACCCGGAACAAGAAACAAGAACAAAAAGTATAATAAAATTTTCATAAGAACAAATCTATGATAACAAAAAGATAATTTCATGGTAATCATCATAGCATTACCAAGGTGACCTGCCTGGAAGAAAAACAAGAAATATCTCCTAGAGGAGATGTTAGTTCATCTTGCAAACAAGTACAATAAGAATTTATATCAATAGTACTCACATGCTACCGAGTAATCATTGTATCTAGCAGTAATAAAACCTTTCAAAGATTGTTGTCACAACTATAATGTTTACTTGTAATGTAGCAATTATCAAACTTGATATGTGAAAATTGGAAACTTATCAATTTAATCAATCAAACCTGGAACCTGGAGTCTTATATTCAAGAATGAGTGTTGTTGTTTTTCTTTTGAGTCTCCTTCACTCAAGATGACAAGTATTCTCTTCAACATGTTCCATGTACTAAGACAATATGCTTTCTTGACGGAAATCCAAGTTAGAGAACATAATGCAAATAAACTCTAAAATCTCAACCTTAATCAATCTAATACTTTGACTAAAGTCAAATTATAAATTTAACTTTGACCAGAGGTTAGTATGATAATCATAACTTCAATAGATCAAAATACAACTAGATGTTCATAAGATCACAATAATTCCATAACAACTAGAGGCATGTCAAAACAATCAAACATGGAGTGTGTTGTTCCTCTAGATGTGTTAGATCTGAGATCCCTCTGGATCTACGATTTTTGCTTGGGAAAAAGATCCCTTCTCCTGAAAACACCCTCAAGTTATTGATATGGTTCAAACATATACAAATACATACCTCCGGCAGCAGCGACATGTAGTGACACCATCTGACTGCAGTTGTAAGTAATGACGAACCCAAAAATTCCAAAGTGATCCAACTTGAAATCTGAAGATAGTTGGAGATGTGCTAGGGTAAGAATAATTTCAACATCCTTTCAACGAGTTTCTTAACGAGTTATCAGAAAATTTTACTAGACCAGAGTAACTGCAACTGGTACTGCAACTGGTGTTGCAACTGGCACTGCAACTGGTGTTGTAATTGACACGAAGCAACTAGCACGAAGTAACTGACACAAAGTAACTGGCACTGCAACTGCAACTGCAACTGCAACTAAAACTAGCATTGCAACTGCAATTGACACTGCAAACCTAGGGTTTTATGAGGAAACCCTTATTTTTTTAATTTCAAAATTTTGGAGATTTGATTCGGGGGAAAGATGCACCCTACTTAGGCGACCTTCTTGATGGGTTCAGTAAGTGCTTGACGAGCTTGACAATGGGGGAAACTAAGGATCTCCCTTCCAACGATTAGACTGTTACAAAGGAAACCAACTCTGATACCATGTTAAAATTTTGGTATGCTCGTTTAACCCTAGATAATGTCACATCATTTTCACCCAACCATAGGAATTCACTATTCCACCCCCGAGCACACTAACCTTTTCTTAGATAGAATGATTATGGAAAGTCCACACTAGAACCAACAGGTAAACCCTATTCAGAAACATCATTGTTGCAGCAGCAACACAATACTAAGAGAACGTACCTCTACTAATATAAGAGAACCTTTACCAAGAGAAGCACACAAGAGAGATACCAGAAAGACTGAGATTACATCACAACAACTGCTGCACCACCCTCTCCAGACTTGTGCCTCCTTCTGCTACAACTGCAGCTGCTGCAGCTACTACTTCTCATACTTGTAGCCTCATTTTGTTGAGTGAGTGTATGAGAGTGTATAGATGAGCTAAGGCGTCACCTTATTTATATTTATTCTGACAGTTAACGTTTCCCACAGGGCCGACCTATCTTTTAGGGTAAATATAATTTACTTTGACTTCCCTTTTGGGGGTTTTATATTTCTTTATTATTATTCTCCTTAGGCCAACTTCTCTTCTAGGGTTTTCACACATTTGTTTAATGGTTCTCTTATTTCTAGAATATTATATTCTAAGTACAAAGACTACAATTAGAGGTTAATACCTCCTGTAGCTACCAAAACATCAACAATAGTTATAGTACAAGAATTGTGACCTTGTTGGCCCTTGACCAAGTTTTGAAGAACACTTGGTCATATTTGACCGTTTTTGGGACTTCGACAGCCTGTCGAAGACGAAACGGAGATTGCGAAAGCTAGACCCCCTTTTTGGGTCCTTTTTGGGTTTTTGGGAATATGTAATGGGAAATGGATGTCGGCTCGTGGGTTTACCCACGCTTAGGCCCACTTTCGTAATGTATAAATAGATATCTAGGTGATGAAAGTAAAAGGGGGGGAAGAAGATTAAACAAGGGCTTAGTGCTAGAAGTGATCTATGTGATCGACTTGCAGAGATGAGTGCAAGTGTTGTAAGTGCTGAGTGCACATATTGTAAGGAGGCTCTGTGCTAGATCTACGCGAGGAAGGAGGATCTGGCGAGGTAAGCGCAGATCTCCTGTCCTATGCGGAGTAGGATTTCGATAGCTCTGTGTTGTAACCGGATTGACTGAAGCTAATAAAGAAGAAGAGTTGGTGGACGTAGCCCCAAGGTGGGGGTGAACCACGTAAATCTGTGTGTTATGCTCTGTGCTTTGACTTGATTTATTTACCTCTGCTTTGGCTAAGTGCTTTGATATGTTCAGATAGATCTATTTATGCTTTGTGCTTCTTAGATGTATATGAATGTTAGATTTGATATGTATGAAGATGCTTAGTGTTGATCTAGGATCTGATCTGTTCTACTATTGCTAAGTGCTGAAATACTTTAGATCTTAGTAAGTGTTGTGATGCTTTGTGCTATCTTCGAAGTATAATAAGGGTTGGATATTGATGAACGATCGAGGCTAAGTGCTCTGTAAGAGATATAATCACAGATCTGTGTCCCAGCTAAGGTTGCGGACATCTGAGTCTTGCAACCACCCCTGCCTCTACCTCGGGTGAGACTTCATCTGCTTCGCAGGTGTTTCCGAAAGGGTCAGTAGTTAGCGTTTTGTTGGTGCGATGTTGTAGCGTTGAACCCTAGGTCTACCCCTGTGCCAACAGACCTCAAAATGAGAACTCTAGCCCTAAAAACTCATTTTTGGGGGGTCAAAAACACCAAAACTCAACCCCAAAATTGAAAAGTGGTTCTTTAGAATCATTATTTTATTTTGAGGCTAAAATTGCAACATTTTTTAAACCATAGTCTTAACAACTAATACCTTTGCAACAAAAACTTTAAAATCAACCACTGAATCAAAAAGTGCTTCTCCAAAAATCACCTCCCTTTTTAGGATTAAAATTACAACCTTGAAATCAAAAACCTTAAAATCAAACCCTGAAATAAAAGGTGGTGCTCCCATAATCACCTCCCTTTCCAGGGGTTTTAAATAACATTTTTCGACCTTAACAACCAATACCGTTGTAACCAAAACCTTAAAATTAACCCCCAATTCAAAAGGGGGATCTACAAAAATCACCCTCTTTTCTCGAAGGTTAAACTTATGACTTGTTTTAAATCATGGCTCTAACAACCAATACCATTTTTGTTTTCAAGGTTAAAATTATTATTTGAAATCGTTGTCTTAACTATTGTTATCGTTATAATCAAAACCTTAAAATCAACACCTAAATTGAAAAGAAGTATTACTGATGGCAACCATTTTTTCATGCTTAAAATTGTGACATTTTTTAAATTATAACCTAAAAACACGTACTATGTGAAACACAATCATCAAAAAAAAAATGAAAAATGAAAAATAAATAAATTAAATACTATAAGATAAAAATCCAAAATAAAAAAGCCACAAACCCAAATTGTAGAGAATTTATTTTAATTTATTTTATTTACTCATTTAATAAATAAAAGAAAACATATCCTCTCTCAACCCCACTTCTTAAAAATAAGAATAATAATAATAATAAATAAAATATATAAAATTTGTAAACTAACAACATTAAAAAAATAATAATAAAAGAGTAAACGAATAAATTAAAATAAATAAATAAACAATAAAATAAAGAAAGAGCAAACACAAAATGATTTTGAAAAACAAATTAAAAAAAAGACTAATCAATTTTTAAAAAAAACACAAATTTTTAAAAAAAAAATTAAAAACTATATATTCAGTCCTCAAATAAAAATTTAAAAATCAAGTCTTCACTCCTTCACTTTCCTTAAAAAACACCCAAAAGTCAATTTAGAAAAACAAAACAAAATAAATCTATTTTTCAAAAATTATTATTTTTAATAAAAAAAAACATAAGTTAAAGAAAATCAGTTAAAAAAAAAGAAAAGTTAAAACAAATTCTAAAATTGACAAATTAGAAAAAGAAATTTCATTTGAAAATAAAACCCAAAAGAATTAAAAAATGATAAAAATAAATCTCATCTTTTTTTTTTTAATAAAAATATAAGTTAAAAAAATTATTTATTTTAAAAATATAATTATAAAATGAAATTTCATTTGAAAATAAAACTCAAAAGTCAATTAAAGAAACAAAACAAATTAAATATAATCTTAAAAAATATTTTTTTAAATCTAATCTTAAAAAATATTTTTTTAATAAAAATATATGTTAAAAAATTAATATATATATATAACCATTTATTATGAGGTTGATGCAGGGTTTGGGAATTCCTGATATCCCCACCACCCCCCAACCTCCACCTTGTTAAAATTTCGGTATGCTCGTTTAATCGTAGACAATATCACATCATTGTCACCCAACCATAGGCATTCACATATGCCACCATTTAGCACACTAGTCTTTACTTAGAATAATTTCGACAAGGCTACTCCTGAACCAACAAATAAACCCTAGCCACAACTGTTGCATCAGCAGCACAATAACCATACAAGAAGAACGTACATTTTCTCCAAGAGAAGTGCATAAGAGAAATACCCATAACTGCTACACTACTCTTACAGACTTGCGCCCCTTCCAACTGTAGTTGTTGCTCCCAGACTTGTGCACCTCTAGTTGCAATTGCAGTCTTCTAGACTTCACATTTTCTAAGTGAGTGTGTACAAATGAACTAGGCAACTCTCTATTTATACTAAATTGTCGAGTTGACTGGGGCTGACTTCTCCTTCTGGATGTGTCTATTAATTTAATATTATTTCTCTTGAGGTTGACTTCTCTCCTAGAGTTTTCTAACATTTGTTTAATGGTTCACTTGCTTCCGGAATATTTTATTTTGAGTCAAAGGTTACACATGGAGGTTAATACTTCCTGTAGCTACCAAAAAATCAACACTCCCTCTTAGCTAGGGAGGTATTAACTAAGATGTTCTTAATGTAGTGGTCTCAAACATATCCATCCATCTCACATGGCATGGGCAAGACTCAAATGGTCTTACAGACCAGTCTATAGGTAGCATCACCATAGCCACACAAACTATCTCATGATCAAACAGATCATGTCTTGAGTAGCATGGCCACACGTCCATCTCATGATCAAACAAATCATGTAACAAGTAGCATAGCCACACATGATATCTCATGATCAAATAGATCATGTCACGAGTAGCATGGCCACATGACCATCTCATGATCAAACAGATCATGTAACAATTATCACCATCATAGTTGCATAGGCTCTGGAGTATGTAGTTGAGCCGGTTTACACAGAACTGTGCTACTACCCAATCCAAGCGGACTCTGGGAAACTGTAACTCGCCAGCTCATACAAAATCTGGCATCTAGTTCATAAAGAACTAGTAATATGCCAGCTCACACGGAATCTAGCATCTAGTTCATAAAGAACTAGTAACTCGCCAGCTCACACAGAATCTGGTATCTAGTTCATAAAGAACTAGTAACTCGTCAGCTCACATAGAATCTGACATCTAGTTCATAAAGAACTAGTAACCTCTGGTTGGCACACCGAGCAACTGGTCCAGAGTGACCAGGCATCTAATCACAAGGATTAGGCGATGTAGTGTGCACACACTAGCCATCTAGCCCAAGGCTAGGAAACACCTCCAACCACACAGGTTGGCCCACCAGCTTGAAAATTCGGGTAACTAACTAGCCCTGAAGGCATGGCATCTATTGACCTTGTGCAAGGTCATGTCGACTGGTGCCATAGTCAGTAACGTGTGTACCAGCCTACTTCACTAGAGTAGAAATCTGCGTACTAGAATTTTTCATTGGAGTAGCAGTAACTCGACATACCATACTTTTTCACTGGTGTAGCCCTTTGAGTACTAGACTTTTTCATTGGAGTAGCAGTAACTCGACGTACCAAACTTTTTTACTAGAGTAGCCCTTTGAATACCAGACATTTTCACTGGAGTAGCAGTAACTCGACGTACCAAAAATTTTCAATGGAGTAGCCCTCTGTGTACCCGAATTTTTCACTAGAGTAGCAATAACTCGACGTACCAAAAATTTTCACTGGAGTAGCCATACACATCACCCTAACTAGTGCCACAGTCAGTGCCTGATCATGAACCACTTGCTGTCCACTTTGTGCCACACTGCTACCTGGAGTCGCATCTGTAATTCATCACACTTCCGTAGCACTTCCTGCTACCTGGGGAACACAACACTTCCCGTTGCATGGTTGTGTGGGCAACACTTCCTGCTATCTAGGGAACACAACACTTATCACTACCTAGGGAAGTCCTTTGAACCACTCCAAGCTTGTCCTTGAAGTACTCAAACTTCACCCTTGACAGAGGCTTGGTCAACACATCTACTATGTCCTCATCGGTAGCGACATATTGGAGCTTCATTGCTTCCTTCTGCACCATATCTCTGATATAATGGTATTTGATCTTGATATGCTTGGAAAACATTGGGTTCTCTACAACTCTGGTTGTTACACTAGATACAAGTCACCTCTAACTAGAGATCAAACAATCATGTAAGCAGCTTCTAAAGCCACACTGCTTCGTTGCTAGCTGAACACGTTGTTATATACTCTGCCTTAGCCGTGCTAAGTGCCACACTAGTCTGCTTCCTGTTGAACCATGAGATCATAGTTGATCCCATACTGAAGCAATATCCAGATGTACTCTTCCAGTATGCAACACTATCGGCCCAATTTGAACCAGTAAAGCCTTTCGGGATAATCTCACTATCTGAAACATATCGGAGTCCATAATCAATTGTACCCTTCAGATACCTCATCACATGTTTTGTTGCAATCAAGTGAACACGTCTTGGCTCAACCATATACTGACTCAATGTTCACCACAAAACATATATTTGGCCTTGTGTTTGTTAAGTACATCAACGAACCAATCATTTGTTTATACATGGTAGCATCCACTGTCTCTAAAGATGTATCACTCAATAACTTTATATTCGTCACCATCGATGTAGGCATGGCATTACAATCCATCATTCCAAATCTCTTCAAAATATCTACAACATATTTTCCTTGGCACAGGAAAATCTTATTTGGTTTCTGCCACATTTCTAAACCCAAGAAATAATGCATCATACCCAGGTCTTTCATCTTGAATTTTGTAGCAAGATTCCTCTTACTTTCAGTGATGAGCTTCTCGTCTCCTATTAGAAACAGGCCATCCACATATAATAGTAATATCATTGGTCCACCATCCACAACCTTGTAGTAAAGGTTGGAGTCTGCTTTACACTTGGTAAAGCCCAAGCTCATCAGGAAACTGTCTGATCTGGCATATCATGCCCTGGGTGTCTGCTTAGGCCCGTACAAAGATTTCTTCAATCTTCAAACATGAGACTCCTTCTCATGTATCTTATGGCTGCTCAATGTACACTTATTTTGACTACTGGAGCAAGTGTCTTGTCATAATATTCTCCCTCTTACTGGGAGAATCCTCTGGACACAACTTAGGCTTTGTACATCTCTATGCTACCATCAACAACATGTTTGATCTTGTAGATCAATTTGGAAGTCACCACTAACTTCCCTTTTGGTCTCAAGGAAAAAGATCCATATCCCAATCCTTTTGACTAGCTTCCTCCTCAGTCATTGAAACAAGGGAATCTTCCTAGGAGGTCTCATATCTCCTCGAAGCCTCTGAAGCTTTGATCTAGCCTCCTCAACTCATGGCACCTATCTATCAGTCTTGGAAAATGCCTCTCTCTTCCATCTAAATCTGAGGAGGAATACTTTATGAATGAAAGTCTCTAAGTCACTGACTCTCTCTCTGAAATTAGGCTCACTCTGAATCTCCATGATTCCTCTGAAGCTTCACTCTCTCTGAGTCTATATAATCTTTCGAGCCATCTTCTCCCTCTGTGTGTGATGATTTTTTCTGAAGTCACCTATGAACGATCTTGGGGAAGTTGCTCCTCCCTATTGGATCATGAGGGATGAGTCCCTTTGAACTCTAGCTCCTTCTGAGTTGGTACTAGGTGTGGCCACCTGCCTCACCATTGGTGGATCCATCTACTCCTCATGATATGGCTTATCAATGCTATATGTATTTACATCCTGCAAAGTGTCATGGAACCATGTTGGTCTCTTCCTGGTTACTGCAACAATTATGGGTAGGCCCTTCTAGATTTGCTAACTCTTCCTGATGATCTGAAGAGTGATCAATTGTACTAGAGGGATTTGTTTGGTCATCTTTGGATCCTTCTTCTCCTTACAATCAATCTCCATATGAGATACTCTATATCTCGCAAAAGTACCCTTCTTCGTCCTATTTTTCTTCGGTACATGGATGTATGTGGTCGAGTATATAACTTCTTATATGGGTAGTCTACTCCATGTCTCAAACTAGAGACCATCTATAATGTTGCCTCCTGCAACCGTCACTATAGCTTCCCTCAGAGTTATCACCTGTGACCTGCCTGGAACAAGACCAACAACAAGGGAAAACAATAGACAAGAATAATACTCTTATAATAATAATAAAAACAATGACAAGAACAATCACCACAATAGCTCCTTCTTAGAGATATCACTTGTGAATTGCCTGGAACAAGAGCCAAATGCAATAATAAGAAATAGTAACAACACTCTTCTAGTGTTGTGACCAGTCATTCCTTCATGGTAACCTGCCTAGAACAAGAAAACAAGAACAACAATATTTCCATGGTAACCTCCATGGAATTTACAAGATAACTTGTCTGAGACAAAAGCAACAAGAGAAAAAGTATTTCCAATATAATAGCATTTTCATAAGAACATATCTATGTTAACAAGAATAAAAGATAATTCCATGGTAATCAACATATTATTACCAGGTTGACCTGCCTAGAAGCAAAACAAGAATTATCTCCTAGAGGAGATGTTAGTTCATATTGCAAACAAGTACAATAAGCATTTATATCAATAGTACTCACATGCTACCAAGTATTCATTGTATCTGGAAATAATAGAACCTTTCAAGGATTTTTGTCACAACTATTGTGTTTACTTATAATGTAGTAATTATCAAACTTGATATGTGTGAATTGGAAACTTATCAATTTAATCAATCAAACTTGGAACCTAGAGTCTTATCTTCGAGAATGAGTGTTGTTGCTTTTCTTCCGAGTCTCCTTCACTCAAGATGACAAGTATTCTCTCCAACCTGTCCTTTGTACTAAGACAATATGCTTTCTTGACATAAATCTGAGTTGGGGAATATAATGTAGGTTAACTAAAAAATCTCAACCTTAATCAATCTAATACTTTGACCAGAGGTTAGTATGATAGTCATAACTTCAATAGATAAAAATACAACTAGATGTTCATAAGATCACAATAATTACATAATAGCTAGAGGCATATAAAACAATCAAACCTGGTGTGCATTGTTCCTCTGAATGTGTTGGATCTGATATCCATATGGATCTTCTATTGTTGTTTGGACAAAATATCCCTTCTCCTGCAAACACCCTCAAGATAAGTGATACAATTTAATCATATACAAGTACATACCTCCAGAAGCAATGAAAAACAATGATGAATCCAAAAACTTCAAGGTGCTCCAACTTGCAATTTGAATATAATTGGAGATGCACTAGGGTAAGGTGCACTAGGACAACTAAAACTTAAGCCCAACGTTTCACAAACACTTCACTAGTCCAGAGGAACTGTAACTGATACTGCAATTGTTGTTGCAACTGACTCTACAACTGGTGTTTCAACTAGTGCTGCAACTGGCACTGTAACTAGTGCTGCAACTGGAACTGCAACTAGCACAAAGAAATTGGCACTGCGACTGCAATTGGTACTACAACTACAACTATCATGAAGGAACTGGCACTGCAACTGCAATTGGTACTGCAACTATAACTGGCACTGCAGACCTAGAGTTTTATGAGGAAACCCTAATTTCTCAACTTCAGAAATTTGCAGATCTGATCCGAGGAAAAGATGTATCCTACTTAGGAAACCCTTTTAGTGGGTTCAGTAAGTGCTCAACAATCTTGACAATGGGGGAAACTTAGTATATTCCTCCAGCGGTTAGACTGTTACGAAGGAAACTAGCTCTGATACCATGTTAAAATTTTGGTATGTTTGTTTAACCATAGACAATGTCACATCATTGTCACCCAACCATAGGCATTCACATATGCCACCCTCGAGCACACTAACCTTTACTTAGATTAATTTTGGCAGGCCTACTCCAAAACCAACAGATAAACCCTAGCCATAACTGTTGCAGTAGCAACACAATAACCATACAAGAAGAACGCACATTTTTTGCAAGAGAAGGGCACAAGAGAAATGACTACTACACTACTCTTCCAGACTTGCGCCCCTTCCAACCATAGTTGTTTCTCCCAGACTTGCGCCCCTTCCAGCTATATTTGTTGCTCCCAGACTTGTGCACCTCTAGCTCCAATTGCAATCTTCTAGACTTGCGCATTTTCCAAGTGATTATGTACAAATGAACTAGGCAACTACTTATTTATACTAAATTGTCTAGTTGGCTGGGGTCGGCTTCCTCTTCTGGATGTGTCTATTACTTTAATAGTATTTCTCTTGAGGTTGACTTCTCTCCTAGGGTTTTCTAACATATTTTTAATGGTTCACTTGCTTCTGGAATATTATATTCTAAGTTAAAGGTTACACATGGATGTTAATACCTCCTGCAACTACCAAAACATCAACACACCTCAACCCCCTTCTCCACCCCTCCCATAACCTTGTGTTTCCCCCTAAATGGGTGATAAGAATGGGTGATAAGAGTTGGGAGGGGAAGACAAGTGGAAGAGGGAGGCGGTGGGGATGATACATCGCTACCCATTTAAGTAGTGGCATGTGTTATGGGAGGGGTGCACCCTTCCCATAATCCATGTTTGTTGCTCAAATGGGTGACAAGTTTAACCCACCCCCCATGTAATGGAATGGGGGAGGGTACAAGGTTATGGGAGGGGTGGGTGGTTGAAGGAGGGGGGTGTGTTCGGGGTGGGGGAAACACAGGAGGATAGGGTGTGGGTGATGCGGTGATAAGGAGGGGGCGAATTTGAGGAATCACCCCCTCCTCTCCAACGCTTGTTTTTTGTTTATTTATTTATTTTTGTTTCTAAGTTTTCTCACTTAATTAATTAATTTTCAATTGGTTTTTTAAACATTTATAAATTTAGATTTAAATTTTTTTTTCTAATTATATTTTTTTAAATAAAGTTTCTCTTTTTCTTCTTAAAGAACTCAAATTGTGTTCTATTTTATTTATTTATTATTTTTTAAATTTAAATTGGATTTTTTGTATTTTGGAAAGG